>CM030358.1:220817539-221027774 GCA_017893485.1 Hemerocallis citrina | reverse complement strand
GCGGATGTTGCCACCAGCTTAGCACACTTCTGCTTCCCTCGGAAAGTGACTTCAGGTCCACCTGGAGCCTTCACTGTTACCGTCTTGGTCTTGCATTCGATGCTTGCACTGTACACCGACATCCAATCAATGCCAATGATAACATCGACTCCCAAGATAGTCAGCTCGATCAGATCGATGCCAAGGATTCGATCTCCAATCATGATCTCGCAATCAGCGTAATACCGATCAGTGGTCAAAGTTTCCCCTGAGAGTAGCTACTGCTAAGATCTTGACTGAAAAAGTCTTCGGTTCCCCCCAACACTTTAGTAAACTTAGGAGACACAAAAGTATGAGAGGATCCAGTATCGAACAATACAACAGCTTTCATTCTATTAAGATAGAGTTCTCCTGTTACCATAATTCACACCATTACATAACAGTTTCACAATATGAACGGGAAAAGAAATGACAAAAACTTCTAAACATCAGCCCTCCGTACTAGAGATGACCTGATCTGCCTCCTTCGCATCAGCTTCCGTCAAGGCAAATACTCGCCCTGGTTGGTACGGCATCTTTCCAGTCTGCTGTATTGGCACATTGTGATTGCCAGCCCGTGGTTTGAGACATCGAGATTGGTAATGTCCCACTTCACCACAATTGTAGCAAGTGACTGCAGAAGGTCTCACCACATTGTTCCCAGGTCCTCCAGCCACACCAATAGCGTTCGCCCCTGTCGGTTTGAACCTCTGTGCAGATGGCTGCCCCTTGAAACTCCCAGAATTGGCCGGCCTCTTCCCGGACTGCCAGTTGTTCCTCTGGTTCTGAACAACATGGAACTGCTCCATATCTGCTTCCGTTGCTGCCGCCCTCTTGACCAACTTGTCAATCGCCATGATTACCAAGAGGTATCATCCGGGATCTCAAGCTTGGTCTCAGTCCATGCTCGAACTTACGGGCCTTCTTAGCCTCATCCATCACCAGTTCTGGAGCATACCTAGAGAGCTGAGTGAACTTAGTCTCATACTCCCTCACTGACATGCTGCCTTGCTGAAGCGACAGAAACTCCATGGCCTTCTTCTCCTGAACATCGGAGGGGAAATAGTGACTACGGAATTCTTCCAGAAATTCCTCCCAGCCAAGCACTATACCTCCCATGGTCCTCTTCATCGACTGCCACCAAACAGCCAGCATCCTTCTCGAATTGCAAAGTTGCCACTTGACCTTGCTGCCCTCCTCCAATACCTCAAAGATTGTCTCCACTTGCCGAATCCAGTTGTCAGCCGCATCTGGGTCTGACTTTTCCTTGAATACAAGTGGTTTCATTCTCTTGAACGATTCCACCAGCTTAATCGCCTCGGGCACTGGATTCGCAGGCCCCCTTCCTTGATTCATAGCCACTGCATTCAGCGTCTGGTAGACCCTTGCAAGCTCGGTCTCCAGATCCAAACCTTCCCCACTCCTAGCTCCTCTTCTCGACATATTCTGATGTAAAAGATCCATTAAATTCGAAGTATAAAAAATTTAAATCAACTTGCATTTCATTGAATTTCAAAGTTTATACATTCGAATTAAAAACATTTTCGACATCAGAATAGAAGATAGTAGAAACTAAGACAATCTAATCCCTACGGGTCCTTTTCGCTGCTCGAGAGTTCATCCCGTAGTTCATCAACCTCATCCTTCAGCACGTCTGTCAGGTTCTTTCTCTTCTCAAGTTCCCATACTCGGTGACTGAGAACAGAAAAATCGTCCTTTCGCTTCGCCAGTTGAGCTTCCAATACTCCAACTCTCTCTTCGCAGGGTTTCCACCTGCCTCTGAAGAGAAGCCACAGTGCTACTCAGAACTGGTCCCTCTTCTTCATCGGAAGAAGAATCGTTAGACGAGTCTGGAGGTGGGGGTAATCTCTCGAGATTCAGGCCACTCCTCCTCATCGGAATCTGCTTGCCTAGGGTGATACTCATCCTCAGAATCAGCCTGTCCAGGATGGTACTATTCCTCAATGATATGCCAGGTCGTCGTCTCCAGCAGGGTCGAAGTGATCAGCCAAAATAGAGAGGAAGAAGCATAAGTCATAGAGCAACACAAATGTAAGTCACTTACATTTAAATCTCCAAACTCAGACACACACTCTAATGTCCACATCTAGGGTGTTGTTCCTTATAAATTTGCACCAACAGGAAAGCGTAGAAAGCGTGGCTCTGATACCACTCTGTAACGCCCCGAATCCCAAAACACTGAATTCGAGATGTTCTACAGGATCTTTTCACTTTCTTCAGTACAATTTTACAAGGAAATTTATACTTTTCACTTTACATCAGAGTTTACATTAATGTTACACTTTTCTTTTGCACAGCGGAAGTAAAATTTTACAACATTTAAATAAATGTACAACAACATGATATAATCTTTAAGCATCCATTCCTCTTTAACATGTAATTTATCCTGCATACAAAACTGTGGGTACGTCAGTTTATTCAACCGACGATAATTATACATGGCCATCTTCTCTATGCCAGAAACAGTATAACGAATCTCATTTCTTAACAGATCACAAACTTGTTCACATAACAATTAAAGTAAGGGGAAAAATCTTAATAATGTCGTGTCGTGATCGTGCACTTAATCCTTAATGCAATTTCTTAATTTACATGACACTAATGTGCACTTGTTCGGATTCTATGCATCCCATACTACTAGGTCCGAGGGCAAGCCTCTTATTCGTTCTTCATTTTCGTAGGGTTCAATCCCTCGCCATGACTTAATCTACTTCTGTAATTACAGTGAGTATCCTAGATGATCTATGAGTACAAGCACGTGTCCTGGACCCTGGAGGGGAACCCCACGCCATGTCTTGACTCATCAAGCATGCATTCTGCGGCAATTCAGCATCCTCCCTGAACACGATCCTCTTGCAGTCACCAAACATCCCACAAGCGTGGCTAAAGTCCGATCATTCTGAGTTGTGCCCGCGCCATGTCTTGACTCATCAAGCATGCATTCTGCGGCTCACACACCCGCACCGTAAACTCTAGTTCTCATACTTATGTTTTCTCTCACTTTCATCACATCTCCACTATGTATTAAATACTAGAATCATGAATACAAATCAAAGCTCTAGAGTTAGCCTCTCCACCAAACCGGACTTATTCATTTCATTTACACATGACCAACCTTGGTCTTCTTTTCAATTTCATTTCATTTCCATTGCCGGGGAGACTTAGCCACTCTTGGTTTCAATTTACAATTCACAACTTCCAATTGAGCACTTTCAGCTCATAATTCAATTTAGAGTCTCACTGACTTTCTTATCATGATCTTAGCCTTTTCATGTTCATTTAATTCTCAACTCATATCTATAATTCTTTTCATATAAATTCACACAACCATAAAAGAGTTCATTGACATCAATCATAAAGTTCACAACTTTCAGCAATAATCAAAACTGAAATCTCCGACATATCAAAATCTACTGTGTACAGTCGACTTGGAAGGATACCAGTCGACTCGTACAGTCAATACAAGTTCATCATAAACACTCGGGAGAGTCGACTGCTGCACACGGCCAGTCGGCTGTCCCGCAACTTTTCATGTTCAAAATGTTATCCACGTGACAGTCGACTGTTCACCCATCAGTCGTCTGTCCTGGGATTTTTAACAGTACATTATCAGGTTCAGCTCAGTCGACTTGCTACGCGCATTCAGTCGACTGGACAGATTCATATTTCAAATTAAGGGATTATCTTTCTTACAGTTCTTACATACACTTGCATCATGATGTTAAATCACAATATACATACATTCATGTTTCAAAAACATAAAACTTCTTACTGTTCAGTAACATCGCAACATGAAATTTCAAGTTACTAACATTATCTTTTCTTTAAGAAAATACTTTAAACATGCATTTACACTTATTCATAACTTCCGTGCAGAGATAAAACATGATTCTCAATTACACTAGGACAATCATAACGGAAACATATCTCATTTCATGGAATTTCAGGCATATTCATAGTTCAATCAATGCATCGGTCGACTACTCCGAACATCAGTCGACTGTACCAGTCATTCTCAGTTTTTATTAATTGTCCCCTAGTTCTTTTTCCACATGTCTATGTCTACTTAGCCATGTTCATCATGAAGAATATGAGTTTAGCCTTACTACTTCATTTTAATAATAAACATATATGTCATGAAACTTCTAACAAATATGTAACAGATGTCTCGTACCAGTCGACTTATCCTTACGGCAGTCGACTGTACCGACCCAATTCGTCATTGTTTGTAGTGTCATTATTTCACTAATTGTCCTCCACAATTATCATCATAAACATACTCAGGCAAATTCTAATACGTTGAATTTGTTTTTCAGGAACATGGTAACAAATATCATAATCATGGTATAATTCCTACATTAGAAGTCCTGAGAAAGACCCACCTTATTTGACGAAGTAATCGAATCCAGAATAAGCTCCTTACTGCAGCGCAGCACTCCTTGCTCCTTGCTCCTTGCCGAAGATCTCCAGAGAATGATGCCCAGCCTCCAGACACAAACTCTCACAATAATAATCTTATAAAATAATCTAGTGTAAAGAACAATGGGTGAGAGGGGGGGTATTTATATACAAATAGGAGTGAGATGGAGGGCTAGGATGCACTAGGGAGTTGTAGGATCAAGGGCTAGGATGGACTAGGGAGTTGTGAAAACTACCCACACCTCATAATAACCGCCCATGATCTCACACCCACTTCACCATAATCCGGCCAAAAAGTGTGCTCAATGCACGTGTATGTGAAATGCACGTGCATGCACAAATCACCCCTACAAGAACTTGTGCATAAAATAATAAGTCTCTTTAAAAGAAATGTTACACATACAAGTTGTAGAAAATAATAAAAGATTAATTTCATGGGCTTAGAATCAATTGGGCCAAAAATAATTATTTTAGAAGAAAGCAAGTAAATTAACATTTGGGCTTTAGGAAAAATACTTTATAAAAACAATGTTCTTACTCATTATGTTGAAAATAATAGCCAAAATATTACACGTGCAGACCACGTGCAACAAAATAAATAATCTTCATATATTTGGAAAATCAGGGTATTACAAGGACAGCGTTAATAAGCGTTACTCTCCCTCCCAGGGATAGAGCTTTACCTTTCTAGCCTGCAAGGCGGTTCTCCACTCGATCAGTGATGGGCATCCAGTTAGCCTTCTTGAGCTTTCCCGGCCTCAGCGGGAGCCCTAGATACTTAATAGGGAAATTCTGTGTAACCCCCGTTCCCGTAAACACATGTTTTCTGAATATTTTCTGGATTTTGATTATTTATAAATTTATTTTGTGGATCTTCTACTAAAGTGGTTTCTAATCAACAATTTTATTTACCTCGAATGATGATATATTTTAAATTTATTTTCTAATTCCAATTGATCAACTATTTATATTTTGTGTATTACTATTTGGATTTTAATGAATCTGTTGAACTCAAATCTTATTTTTGGATATTCATATTATTATTATTGTTACTATTATTATTATTGTTATTGTATTACTATTATCGTTGTTGTTACTAATATGATTATCATTATTATTTTTATTATTGTTACCTTTGATTATTTATTAAGAACCCAATTTTGTTATTATCATAATTAGTATTATTACTGTTGTTGTTGTTATGATTATTGTTATTAGTATTATTATCATTATCGTTTTTAGTAACATCATTTTGTTTTAAGCCCGAACATGTTCCATTTTATATGTATTCTATTATTTGATTTAATGTATATTTAAATGTATATTTTATAAACCCTATAATCTTATTCTCTTTCCCCTATTGGATCTAAAAACCCAGAATCCTATAGCCCTCTTCCTTATTGGATCCTACCCGAAACCCAATATCTTATTAAACCCATATATATACTAACCTAAAACCCTACCCTACCCTACCTAACCGTAGCCCCCTTCCACTGTGCAGCCGTCAACCCCCTAACTACTATTCTACCCTACCCATACACAGTCACCCCCTACCTGTTCATCTTCCACCTTTCGAGTCTCCTCCATGCCGCTGCCATCGTCGTCCATTGCAGCGCCTTCCTCGCTCACCCTTCGCTCGCCTCCTCCTCGTCATCGTATTCCACCTCGTTGACTGTCGCAACCCAAATGCCCTGCAGATCCTCAACGCAGTGTCTACCTTGTCTTCTTCGTCCCACCATCTTCCAATGGCCGAGCCTCACCTGCATCCCTCCGTCGATCTCCCCTCGACATTGGAGCCTGTCGTGCCACCGTCTGCCGAAGTGCGTCGCAGTCACCCCCCAGTCACCGCACCTCCTCTTTTCTCCCTCCAAAACAGAGCAATGCCAGTAGCCACTTCATCTCCTTCTTTCGATCGCTGTCGACTCCCCATCATCGCCGCAACTACACCACAGAGCCGCCCTGCCACCATCACGGCCATCGTCGAAGCCTGCAACCCCGATCATTGAGTCCCCTGTTGGTGATTACACTATGAGCTCCACTTTGATTCAGCGCCATCTAATCGCTATCCTGATTGTGATCATCATCATCAGCCTTAGATCAGAGCCGTCTGATCCCTAATCATCATTACCACCATCACCATCAGATCAGGACCGTCCGATCCCCATCGTGATTGTGATCTTTGATCTCCGTCGTCCGATCCGATCGTGATCATCTTCATCAGAGCGATCTCAATCAATGATCATCTTGATCTTGATTGTCATCAAGATCCACGCCGATCTGATCCATCTGATCTCGATCGTCGATCAACGTCCTCATCTAATCAAGGCAAGTATCTTCTTGTACAATTCGTTGTTCTAGTACAAACTTTTATTTGAAAATACCACAAGTAGATTGTAGTTGTGACTCCCCTTTGACTTATTATTTGATGATCTCATTTTACTTGTTGTCATCTTTATCAATTCCATGATCACAAATGTCACAATCTTTCGTTGATATATTCGTTTCACAACTAGCTAGATCTATTTGTCATCTAATTCTTTGAACACATGAAATTTAGAATCACCTTGACTTGTAGATGTATGTTTGTATGATGCATGTGTTGATTTTGCTCTCTTTTGAGTTGAGAATAGCCATAGGTGCTGATTTGATGCTTGTAAATCCTTAATTTGTATCACACACTAATTTAGACTCATGATAATTATCAATCATGACACTTTTCATATAAAAGAAATCACTTGTCTTGTTGTTCCTGTCTTTACTTGCTGTTTCGACCCCGATAACATCAGAATCTGGACTTGAGTTATAAACATGAAATGTAGCCCCAGATGTATAATTTACTATCCTATTGACGGAACTGAATTCCGAGTTATAGTTTGTGAATTACAACTCTTTTAGTGTTGTTGTGTCTGAAATTTCAGAATAATGAATTTGTTGCATCACTTTGATTTACAATTAAATTAACTATGTTTTCTGTAAGATAATAACTTGAAATTTTGCATGCTGATACTAAACACACTAGAGGATGTTCCCTAATTTTTCTGGAATTAATTAATGAAGTTTCAGACCTGTTTCATATTTATAAACACAATTTTAAAAATTCTGGCAGAACACGAATTATGTATAGTTTGCTATTTTGACTCCAGTTTCTACCACTTTCATGTATCTTATTTATATGCGCTAGATTCGGCAGAGAGTCTAGTTCTAGGTTTTCTGACGAATCCAGATTTGCATTCCTATAGCAACGGGAATCTCATTTTTAGCGCAACAATGTCTTGTTGTCTAGAATTTGAATTCTCGTCGTTTTGATAATTTCAATTTGTTTTGGCCCTCGAATATGCTTCCTACCAAACTTAAACTTGTTCCCTATTCTTGATCATGTTTACTTGCCCTGTTTTGCACGCTTCCATGCTTGACTTAATAATAATAATAAATAATATGTCGGGTTTTAAGGGAAAGACCACAGTAGTAGACAGTATAGGTAAGTGTACTCAGAAGGGGGCCCATGTTTCCCACTTCATACTTGTTTCATGAACTAGTTATATTATTATTCGATTCATGAACTAGTTACTATTGATTCATGAACTAGTATATGATTATTCGAATCATGGACTGGTTATATTAACACTTGATTCATGGACTAGTATATTATTATTTGATTCATGACTTGTCATGTTATTACTTGACTCATGAACTAGTTATATGATTACCCGATTCATGAACATGCGTGCTTGATACTTGATGCCTGAGTACACCGCCTTATAAAATCCACCACTAGGCCTAAACGTAACTGTTTGTATGTAGAAACTATGTGATAAATAAATGGGATGCATGAAGTGCTACCTAGATAGAATTAAACAATAGACTTAAGAATAACTTGTCACTTGTACACGCTTGACACCTTACTTGATACTTGTTACTTGACACTTGTTACGTGATTTTTTTACTTGATGCTTGATACAACTACATGCTCCCTTGTTACTTGTTCCTGCCACTTGTATTTGTTACCTGATCTTGTTATTTAATTTACCTTACTGGCTAGCTAGCCTCTTGAACTTCACTACTTGTTGTATCCTTGTCATATCATGTTGTATACCATTGATTCTAAATCTTGTTTCATACTTTCTTGCACTTATTTTCATACCCTTGCTTATACTGCTTGCGGCCCGAACTTGCACTAAGGGTGTTTGTCTTTGTTTCTCTATTTTTCTTACATATAGGTTTTGGAGACCAATTGCCTGCTGAGTTAGTGAGCAAACGTTCTAGGCTTGACTTGGGAAAACTTGCTTTAATTATTTTGTATTTTAGTTTATTTAATTTTTGTTGCCACTTAAAACTTGTAACGGGCTTGTAGTCTCGAAGTTTTTACTTTTGATCCAGATCTTGAATTTATTTGGAATATTTATATTTGTTTCAAATATTTTTTGTTGATTAATAAATTATTCATGCATGCATGGTTGAATATATATATTCTATATTTCTTGTTATGATGCTGAGTCGATCCTACAGCTTATGAATGATAAAAATCATTCGCTGGCCTTTGTCATGTACTCGTATTCTGTATCCTTTTAGGGAAGCGAGGCGTGACATTCTGGATGGAACAGTTTAGGACTGATGCGTGTTCTTGTGCCTCCTCTGGGGTTAGGGCAATAGGGATGAGGGCACTTTTTTGGAAATTCACCATGAGGTCGGACCAAGCTTGAAAACTATAAAGAATCCCTTTGAAAGTGGTTGTTTCTCCAAGGTTCCCATTTCCGAACAAAAGAGTATCGTCAGCATACTGGAGTATTGAAAAACCTTGGCGACTACCTCCACTAGCCACCGGTGAGATCCAGCTTGCCCACCTGCAGTTAGCCATCATAGTACGTAGAATGTCAGCCATAATGGTGAAGAGGAGAGGGGAAAGGGGATCTCCTTGTCTAAGGCCCCGTTTGAACGCAAAAGGATGACCCGAGACCCCATTCACCATGATGGTAGCCCTGCTGGTGGTGAGGCACATGTTAATCCACCAGATCCACCTTTCTCCAAATCTACTACCAGCAAGCGCTTCCAGGAGGCACTCCCATTCAACAGTCATAGGCCTTCTCAAAATCCAACTTCAGGAGGTAGCTCTTAGCATTTGACAGATGGGTGTGATGGATAGTTTCTTCCAACGTGGCTATACTATCCTGGATACATCAACCTTTAATGAATCCAGTTTGTTCACCACTAATGAGACTATCCATCACGTTTCCCAATCTATTAGTAAGCGTCTTGGTAATAATCTTGACGAAGCAATTAAGAAGGCTAATAGGGTGGAAGTCACCCACCCGTAAGGAGTCTTCATTCTTCGGAATTAGTACAACCTCCGCATAGTTCATTCTACCCAGTTTAAGCTTATGTTCAAAGAAATCTGCAAACAGTCTCAGCAGGTTGTCCTTGATTTCCTCCCAGAAGACCGGGTAGAAGAGGATTGGGAAGCCGTCCAGACCTGGGGTTTTCTTTTTTCCCAATTGCATCACTGCCTCCCTAATTTTCTTTTTCGTGAACGGAACTTCTAGGGAACGAAAGTCCCTGTCGGCATCGTTTGTGGGAAAGTTCCAAAAGTCATGGTGAAGCGGAACTCTCAGATCTGCCTTCCGACCGAATAGGTGCTTGAAGTGGGATTGGAATGCCATTCTAATCTCATCGTCTCCTTGGACCATTCCAGAGTCAAATGTATCGAGAGGATGAGTTTAGATCTACGTCGATCACTGGCAACGCGATGAAAGAAAGCTGTGTTCGTGTCTCCCTCTTTAAGCCACGAAATTCTAGACCGCTGTTACCATTTGAGTTCCTCCAGTCTATAAAGCTGAGCAAATGTCCTTTGTGAGTTGGAGCAATCTATTCTGCTCCTCTTGCGATAGATCTCTAGCTTCTTCAAGCTTTTCAAGCTCTTCAATCCCTTCCATAAGGGAGTCTTTTGCTCTCCAGATCAGTGCAGATCTGGTTCTGTTCAACTTCCTAAGTTTGGCCCGCAATCTTCTAATCTTTTCACACCAGATAGCTGTCACTTCTGTCCCTCTGGTAGGGATGGCCCAGCATTCGTTGACCATGTGATGGAAGCCTTGGATTTTCAACCACGCTTTTTCGAACCTAAATTTGGGAGTTCCTGGGCATCCTTCACCGGAGGAAAGGATAAACGGAACATGGTCCGAGGTGGGTTTAGGGATAGACTTAGCCCAGGAGAGAGGAAACTTGGCCTCCCACTCAGAGGAGACCAAGACCCTATCAAGTTTAGCCAAGATAGGAGACGATTGCATGTTTGACCAAGTGAAAATTCTACCAGAGATGTGAATGTCAACCAGTTCGAGATCCCCAATAACTGCATTAAATGCTTCCCTATCGGAGTCACTGGATCCTCTGCCTCTGTGCTCAGAGGCAAATCTGGTAATGTTAAAGTCGCCCCCCATAGCCCATGGGTGTGTCCAGTGAGCACGAATCACTCAAAGTTCATTCTTGAAAGCTATTCTGGCGGCGGCAGTGTTTGGACCATACACCACCGTGATTGTATGGGTCCAAAGATCTGCTTTACATTGTAGTGAGACAGATAAGGAAAACTGCCTGCGGAGTTCATCTAGACAGTTAAAAATTGCAGAATTAAAACCTAGGGCTATGCCCCTAGACACCCCAACAGAGGGGCGAATTTTCCATTCAGAGATACGATTCCCCCCTAGACGCTGAAGTCTAGTGATATGAGCTAGTTTGGTTTCCTGTAGGCTGACAATTTGGACCCTCGATCTAGCGATGACATCTCTAACCATTTCCCTTTTGCCCTGCATACCCAGACCTCTAACGTTCCAAAAAAGAACATCCATTAACTACAATTTCCATGTGTCCATGGCTCGATTTAGGAACCAAGCTCGAAATAAGACTAGCTCTAACACTCTCCCATCCCCTAATCTTATTCAGGAGAAAAGCATTCCGATCCGTATCGCCAACGGCTAAACCACAGGTTTTGGCTAGACTAAAAATCTCAGAATCAGTTATGAAATTAAAAATAGATGCTAGAAAGGAACACGTACCTCCGTCGCTAGTCTTAACAGATTTAGCGGCTACAGCAATTTCTAAATAGTCGTCTAAGGACTCCTTAATAGTCCTCTTAGCGACTTTCTGTACCCTAAAACCTGTACCGCCATGAATAAAGAAAAGTGCAGACGGTTGCGAAGTAGGGAATGTGGAAGGAACAAAATTAGGGAAGATACCAGGGGAATCATCAGCCAGCCCCTCAGAATCCAAAGACTCCTCTTCAGAGTATTCATAATCATCTTCGAGTTTTAGCCTATCCTCACGATCGTCTTCATCGATGTGGCTCCGGCCCTCAGAGGCCGGTGCCCCAAAAAGATTACATGAGACATGGTGCGACACAGGAAAATAGATAATGTTAGTTGGACTTGTGTTCTTGGGTAGATGCTCCTTGTGCAGTTTAACCCCAATGGACCCCTCTTTAGGCCCAGTAATAAGCCCCACTGTGGTCGTGGGCCCCTCTTTGGACCTAGTAATGAACCCCTCTTGCGAAAGCCCTTTAAAAGGTCCACTATAAGCTCCCCTCCCTCCCGAGAGAGCAGACCCATGTCTCTGCCATCATCGTAAGATAGTGGGCGAGGTGTCAATATTTGATAGGATTGTAACACCCCATACTTAAGCGTGTATATACAATATTATATTGGGATAATATAATAATATATATATAATAAATAATAAATAAGAATGAGATGATTGGTTGTTGGCTATAATAGGATCCTACAGGGCTCGATTGGAAATGATTGATGAAAAGTGGCATATAGGATGAATTATAGGGCTATGCATGCATTAAATGGATTAAATGAATGAAAGCATGCATGCATTGGAGGGGTGACGTGGCTTGGCATGGTCGAATAATCCCACATCGGAAATGCTTGGGGAAATGAGTGAGTATATTAGGAATTAACAAAATGATAAAGGATACCTATAGGGTATACCCACCTTTTGATGGTGCCTGTGGTGGGCGTGGCTAGAATTTTGTGTCCATTCTTTTGCGTGCGCACACGTGTAGTCGCATGTGTAGCTGAGCCGGGCTCGGGGCATTACAATTGGTATCAGAGCCGACTTTCGACACCGAGTGTGTGCAAGATGTATGCCTGAGAATGAGCAAGGTTTGGACAGGTCGCCCGGGTAGGGAACTGTACACTAGCAGAATCAGGGTAATCCTCTCCACATTGGCTAGAAAGGGATTCTGGATCATGTTGCAAGTCTCCGGCTCAGCGAGGACGCTAAATTCTTAAGAAAGGGTGTGTGTAACATAATAATATATATATAATAAATAATAAATAAGAATGAGATGGTTGGTTGTTGGCCTATAATAGGATCCTATAGGGCTTGATTGGAAATGAGTGATGAAAAGTGACCTACATGATGAATTATAGGGTTATGCATGCATTAAATGGATTAAATGAATGAAAGCATGCATGCATTGGAGGGGTGATGTGGCTTGGCATGGTGGAATAATCCCACATCGGATATGCTTGGGGAAATGAGTGAGTATATTAGGAATTAACCAAATGATAAAGGATACCTATAGGATATACCCACTTTTGATGGTTCCTATGGTGGGCGTGGCTAGAGTTTTGTGTCCGTTATTTCGTATGCACGCACATGTAGCCGTGTGCACAGCTGAGCCGAGCTCGGGACGTTACAAGGGTGGCAGAGCGGTTGAGGAGATGGGTGTGGAAATCGAAGTATGAGGGGCAGAGCTCGAGGTATCGATGTTTTTACCCATAGGGTTCTTCCCCAAATCACCAACTCCCTTACCCTGTTCATCTTCCAAAAAGTTTGTTTTTTTCTCTTTTGGGACCAACTCTCTGTCTATGACGAAGCCCTTGCTCATCTTCTTCCCCAAAGTGTCACCTTCCTGCAGCAGCTCTCATCCACAAGCCTCCAGCTGTTTTCCTTTTAGAGATCGAGTTTGCCTGTTGGACAACTTAGGGGTCTTGCCATTTCTAGTGCTTGAGCGATCTGGCTCCACCCTCTGCTCCTCTCGCAGCATCTCAACACCAACTACATGGAGTTGACTTCCTTTTCGAGCTTCCTTTTAGCCCAACTTTCCAAGGGGTGGTACTGAATCCCCTAAAATTACCTTATCTGTCTGTGGGTGCAGATGCACAGTCTGTCGTCCATCCATACCATTGGAACCATTGGTCAAGCCTCGATCTCGACCAACGAAGATCGGAGAAGATTTTTTGGGAATTGATCTCTCCGTCGCATGGCCCTGTGCACCCCCATCCCCCTTGCAGCTTTGATAAGTTCACGGTGCAGATGCTCGACTTCATGAGCCCCATCTAAAGTGAGGTCCCACTCCGGTGAGACCACCTACTTGTAGGAACGACCATCTCTGAGTGAGGGGGAGGGGAGGGGGAGGGGAAGTGATGGCAGGAGCTCCGCCTCTGTCTCCGCTCGCTTATCAAGCACAAAGCGAATGAGGTACGACTCCTCAAACGAGAACACTTGTAAGCCCTATTTTCGGTTTTGCTGTATTTTATTTTCTTTTGATTGTTGTATTTGGATCCATTTGTTATAGTGTATTTTGTCTTTTCTTAGGTTCTTTTGTTCTCTCTTGATCAATCTGTGTTCTTTGGTTGGTATTTATTCTCTTTGCAAATTTCGCTCTTTCTATTTTGAGTCTGGTTTTCTCCTTTGTGTTCGTCTCATCTCATTGCATTCATTTTTCTCTTTTTGGAGCCAAAACCGATACCCAGAACCCACATAATCTCAACCAAAAACCCTAATTCTTGATTCCATATATATACCCTATTAAAATAAACCATAAATCTATTCTCTCTCACTCCGCCATTTCTCTCACCCCGATCCCATATCCCTCTCTCTCTCTCTCTATTTTCATTGCACCCCAAACCCAAACCGAAAACCCTATCCCCATTGGTTCTCCGATCACCTTCGACCTCTATCACCACCACCATCATCGTCTCCATCCCCTCGCCCTTGTCACCGTCGTATTTCCCCATCGTCACCCTGTTCTCCTCGTCGAACCCAATCCACCATATTTTTCCATAACCTTAACCCATCATCGGTGCCCTAACCCATCTCTGTGCACCCCGCCATTGTTCCGCCGTCCCTTGCCGATCCACCGGAGGCCTAGCGTTGCCGTTCGAGTCCCCGATCATTGACGTCGTCGCTCTCTGTTTCCAACAAAAAACAGAGCTCTTCGTCGAGGTTTTCGTCGTCGCCGTCGCTTCCCGACCTTGGTGCCGACATCTTCGCCGTGGTGCCCCACCATAGTGCCGCGCAGTCGCAGTCACCACCCCTGTCTGCCGTGCTCTCTCTCTCTCTCTCTCTCTCTTTCTCTCTCTCTCTCTCTCCTTGCCGAGGTAGAAGAAGGAGCCCCATTGGTAGAAGAAGGCGCACAGCGGATCCGATCCCGCTGTTTGCTGTTTGGTCTAGATCCGGCGTGGAGGGATAGCCCATTGGTTGATTTTGCCGTTCTGTGTTTTGGCGCACCAGATCCGAGATTTGCTATCTCGTGTTCTGTCCGATCCGGTGTAGGGATTTCACAGAGTTGTTGTTTGTTTGCTTGGGTTTCTTCACACGTATTTCGCACATGTTGTTGGTGTTTTTGCCCGGGATTCTGATCCCGTTATTCTTATTATTTGAATCTGCAATATAACAGGCAAGTCTCTTCTTGAAATATCATTTTACTCTGTTCAAGTTTATTTGATCTCCTGCAAGTAGATCTCGTTCATTTCGTTATCAAACTGCTTTGAAAATTCCGTTAAGTTTATCGAGGGTTTACATGAGCTGACCTGACATACTCTTAACATCATGCTATCTCTTTAATCTAAAACATAGTCCCCATTGTTTCATGCATATGCATATTTAAATAACTAGATTCATGCATAGGACTACTTGATAACTTGGACATGTTAAATTGAACGTGCTAGATTGAATTTGATTGATGAAATACTACCATGCCTGTGATAATTGTATCTTAAATCTTAGAAATTTGCATGTTGACACCTAGGATCACTTTGATTACCAATTTGCATACTATATGTGATCATATGATTTATTTATTTGCCTATTCATGTCAAGACAATTTTTTGAAATGTTAGTTGTTTATTGTGAATCAGATTTTCACCCATGATAATGTCATAATTTGAATTTTCTTTACAAACATGAATTTTAGCATCTGATGTCTAGTTTAACATCCTTTTGACTGATCTAAGTTCCGATGTGTAATTTACTAGATATCAACATTTTAGTACAGCCATGTTAGAAATTCCAGATTCACCATTTCATGCGTATCCTGCTGTTCTATATTTTATTTGACCCTGTTAACAGTAAAAGAAAAACCTGAAATAAATTAAGCTGGACCTAGACATGTATAGGTACTTCCCTGAATTTTTATAGATTTTATTAATGAGTTCTCTGACATGAAATAATTAGTTGAACACAACCTACTGCATGCTGCCTGAACATAAAACCTGAATAGAATAGAGTTTTCACCCTAGTTCC
This sequence comes from Hemerocallis citrina, assembly GCA_017893485.1. Taxonomy (NCBI): domain Eukaryota; kingdom Viridiplantae; phylum Streptophyta; class Magnoliopsida; order Asparagales; family Asphodelaceae; genus Hemerocallis; species Hemerocallis citrina. The sequence goes on along the minus strand of CM030358.1, from coordinate 221,011,796 downwards.
TTTATCCTTTATATGCCTTAATTATATTCGCTGGAACCGTGTGGAAGTCTACTTTCTAGAACTTCAGCGGATTCAGATTAACTATTTTGTAGTGGCTGTAATCCATATTTTAGTACAGTAAGGTCATGCTGTCCTGATTATGTGAATTGTGCCTATTTAATGTGTTTGCCTCATGCTTTGTCTGTAGCGCATAGAATTAGTCACACTTAGTATTATACAACATTGACACCCTCTTGCTTGCTCACATAGGATGAAAATAAACTATTAACAAGTCAGGATATTATGGGTAGACTTGGTAGTGAACGATCGGGAAATGTACTCGATAAGGCCTTCTCGCCCGCACGAATACTTGACATAGAAGGAGGAGCATTGATTGCAGTGATTAATTGTTAATTCTTGCATGTAAATTATTGTTATCAATGCCGAGTACACAATTCGTGAATTTACTATCGGTCTAAAATGATCACTGTGCTTGTGCCGAACCTGTAGAATGGGACGCAGTAGTACGTGCACTAGATAGATTAATAAAATACTTAATAACCTGCATCTCATGCTTGATCTTGACTTGACATCACTCATTACATGCGTGATTATTGTACACCTTTGATATTATTGTCTGTCTTTGCTTTGTTCTTTGTCTTTGACCATGTTCCTTTCCTTTCATATTCATGCTTTCCTATTATCCTCTATTTTCTCTACTTGCTGCCCACGACTTGCTCTAAGGGCACTATTTTCTTTCTTTTTAGATCAAGATTTTACAGGTATAGAAGGATCTATTCCCGAAGGAATTGGTGAGCAACGTTTCTAGAGATGGAACCAGTCTCTGATGCATGGTTCCATTTGTTGCTAGATTTATTTTCTTGAACATTATTATGGCTTGTACTTTGTTTTTGGGCTTTATGACCCGTAGTTTGTTTTGATCCCAGATGTTGGATATTTATATTATTGGATTATTTCATTTATTATTGGATTTTATCTTTGATTCATGTGGTTACATTTCTTGCGTGGTTGTACTTTGTTGTTCTTATTGCTGAGTTAGTCTGGTACAGCTTATGGATGGTGTTTACATCATTCGTTGGGCCTACATTACATACTCGTATTCCGTATTTTGGGAAGCGGGACGTGACAACACTTTTTCAAAACGAGGCATTAGAAAGATATCGGGACTCCTAATCAGTATCCTAGCAGATACGATCTCCGAGTGGCGAACCATTTTTTCATCGATATCTTCAATTGTTCCAAAATCCAAAATAATCTCTTGCAATGCATCTTTTTTCCAGAAGTGTATCAGAACATTATGGATCCAAATCCAAAATCTCTCACCCTGGGGTAGCTCCGCTCCGAATGTAGGTGGCCAAGGGAAAAAATCCATCGCAAAGTGTCCAAAGCCCACAGTGCCCATGTCGGTGACCTCGACCATCTTCTCCGGCGATGGGAAAGAAACCAAGAACTAAAGGTGGCACATCTTTTTTGCAATCCAGTCCTTGTGGGCTCTCATCGGCCACTTTGAATTTAATGCATGGAGGAGATGGGTCTCCGATGGGCTCCCTGACCTAACTCTGGCAACGGCACACCATTGGCAGAGCCATTTTTCTTTGTCCTTGACTGTCTCCAAGCTATTTGCAAGCCAGATGATAGTAGGGTTATCCGGTGATTTGCCTCTGCTAACTGGGCGCTCGTCGTCGTTGTTAGTGTTGATGACGTTCGTGCAAACATACGACATGTGCCCCCATTTCGTACACTTTAGGCACCGGACCTCTTTCATAAACTCCTTCCGATAATGTCCAAAGTCCCCGCAGTAGAAGCATGGCACTGGTTTGCGTTTTCCTTTCCTCTGCTTCTTTCTATATTCTGGTTGAGTTGGGGAGGAGATACTATGTCTCCTCTTTGTCTTATTGGCTACTTCAATCCATGACGCATTCTTAGTCAAATCCCCATTCGAAACTGGAGCCTCTACCACTAAAGTCTCGTAATTTGGACCCCTTCTGGGGCCCTTACGACGATGGACTTAAGTGGGTCTTGAATCTCCCCTTTCGGTGGCGGGTAGGACTGGGGGGGGGGGAGTTGTGTGATGGTGAGGATTGTTGAGGGTTATGGTGGCGTATAGGGGCATTTGGAATGTGGTTAGGCAGAGCATTAGCCTCCTCTCTTGGAGGTGAAGTAAAGTGTGAGGGTCGTTGGTGTTTGTGGTGGTGACTGGATGCAGGGGTTGTGGCGGTGTTAGTAGAAGAGGATTTTTGTGGGTGAAGGATCCATTGAGGGTGAGACGGTTGGTGGTGACGATGTTGATCGTGGTACCGCTGATCGCTCCCCTCTCTGTGTTGGCGGCGATGGTCTTTAGGGGGGGTATGCTCGAAAGGGCCAGTAGGAGGACCCCCCTCTATGGGCCCGTCCCCTGGTTAGGAATTCTGCGGGGCGATGATGACTGTAGTCTCTCCCAAGCCGTCGTTTATGCACACTCTAGTGTGCACGCACATGGGAACGAGCTTGTCTGAGCCTCCTAAAGTCCTCGTCTCGGGGGGTGGTCGGTTGGTGGAGGTGGTGGGGTTATGGGGGGGGCAGCCATTGGGATGGGTATTGACGATGGTGGAGGAGGTGGGGGTGGTGGAGGAGGTGGTGGAGGTAGGGGGGTAGACATAATTAGTTCCATTAGTGACAGGGGTTGGAGGGGTGGGGTGGGGGGCTCTGTGGTAGGTGCGCCTAGGTGGTGGCGAACCCTCTCGGTGGGCCCGCATCCGCTCAACTCCAACTCTGATAGCACCATGATAGTGTTATTGCTGCTCCTAATGCAAGATTTTAATGCAGTGGGGGAGATGGGTGTTAGGATAGGGGAAGGATGTATGGGTAAGACAGGGGTGGAGAGAGCGCAGGAGTTGGCAGTGTTTAAGGAAGGGAAGAGAAGGAGGGAGGAAGGGAGGGGGAGAGGTGGAGGGGCTGGCGGTGCATCTTCTTTGATTTATTTTTATTTTTTTGTTGTTGGTGGTGTTAGTAGCTGCAGCTTCATCAGCATCAGTAGTAAGGTATTTCGGGAAGAAGGGAAACCCCGAAATCGGTTGGAATGAAAAGAATACTTTATTGGATTATTGAATTCTTGGATTGATGGATTGATTATAACTAAGTACAATGTCTCCTATATATAGAAGAGAAGTAAAGACTAAACTTATACATATTCTGATATAGGACTAAACTTAGTAATATAATATCTCACATCTAAGTATTTCAAACTTGATAAATGTAGTTGTTTTCAAATCATTCATTGATGGATTAATTTTCCAAAAGGAAACATGTATGGTTGTAAGGATTTAGCAACAACAAGATCTGTACTCTATTTCTTATCTTAAAGATTTAATTCTTTTAATGAAAGAAGATAGAAATATAGATTATGATGCATGCTATATTTTATTTTGACATCCTTGCTATAAATAATTCAATTTGTACTATGTTCTTTGAGCTTTGCTACTTATTATCTTGCATATGAGTGAATTCTAGTGGAAAATTATTAAATTGCGTTCAATCATTGAAATACATATAATAGCATGTATATGGGTGATTTAAACAATGTTATCAATTTCAACTCGGACGTTGATGGGTTACTTGACGATGGTGATTTCCTCGATCGTGGAATGGAGTGAGTAGCATCATAAAGTCTTAAGCTATAATATTTATTTCTTTCCAAAATAGATAGTTTTCTTTGATGGTGAAACTTCAATTATGAGTTAGACAAACCAAATTCCGTTTTTGGTTTAAGCACTTTATGGCCTATCATTTTAAGTTATGAAATTTTGGTTTGTTTGTAACATCTCAATTATTCTAGTTTAGTCTATTTAATTTAAAACTGATTTAGTTACCCATCATTTAGTCAATCATTTAAGTTTCTTGATTACTGTTATCTTGATCATTATTTTGCACCATATGTTGACAGGCTTATATGTTTTTTTGGGTCATGCATTCCAAACTTGATGAAGTGGGCAGAAATATATTGTTCTTTCAAATAGGTTATTGATTAAAATGGCCTTACATGCCAAACTTGATGTTGATCTGCCTGTAGATTATTTATGAACTTAACATAAGAATATAATCATTTTCGAATATAGGAGAAGATTGTTGAGGTTATAGGACTCATACTTATATATTCCAATATAATTATATTTCTATAGGACGCATGCTATATATCCTTAAAATTTGGTCATGAATATCAGAACTGTGGACTTATTGGACGAATATTATTTGGCCCATAAGCCCATCAAGTCGGTATTAGCTGTATATACCACATGGGAGCAGTAAGATAGGTATCTAGAATATCTAGCGTATAATGTTTTCAACAAAACTATAGCAACAAAACAATCGCTGCCTAAGCATAAACCCTAATTTCATATTCAACATCCTTTACAATTGTCACATAGACAATAGTGCAGCATTCCTAAAACACATTCCCGGAAATCAATCAAAATCTAAAGTCTCTCTATTTCTTAATGAATTTTTATTGTCATTGTCACACTACCACAAACAAGGCCTTCGCCGGTAAAATTTTTTCTCTACCTCGGCGTTCTTAAACACTGGGGTAGCGTCGGTGGAAATTCCAACGTAGGTTGTGCTGATGTAGACAATGGGTCTATACCGGCATTTTTGACAACCGTCGGTATTGGCCTAGGCTACCCCAACGTTTCCAACAATGCCGGGGTAGGCTTTATTTTTATTTGTTTATTTATTTGTTTATTTATTTTTGGATAAATAGCTACCCGACGTTTTTTAAAACACCGGGATAGATTTTATTTGTTTGTTTTGATAAAAAAATATATTTATTGATTATTTATTAATTATTATTATTTAAAATCAGATCACCAAGAGTCTATACCCAATTGAAAGACCACACAAACGACCATATCATCTCAGTTTTCATCATATACTTAAATATCCATAATGAGTCTCAAATCTCTGACGAACCCAAATAGATAGAACACTACAAAGTTCACAATACATACTCAAGCACGAAAATTAAAAGCTTAATAAGATAAATTGATGCAAAAAGCAACCAACATTCCATCGTCGCAGTTGTTCAACAAGTAAGAGCATCCACAGTCGTTCAATGTAAAAAATGGCAAAATGCATATTTTGCCCATCCAATTCGACGAAATGCTGCAGTCGTTGAATTTCCAAAAAATGCATAAGTTCGTTAAAAAAGTAACAGACAAAACATGATGTTTCGTCTGTTATTAAAAAAATACTTTATACTTAGAAAATATTAATAAAAAATACTGGACGAAACACCCAAAGAAGAAGAAAAAAATCAAAATAACGTAACGAAACATGATGTTTCATCCGGATTTTAAGGAAGTTTTTTTTGCAAAAAAAATTTGCAAAAACAATTTAAAAAATAGTTTGTAAATAATATTTGCAAAAACAATTTAAAACTTTGCAAAAACAATTTAAAATTTTACAAAAAGTGCAAAAAAAACAAAACAACCGGACGAAAGTCCGGTTTTTATGGAAGTTTTTTTTTGCAAAAAAAAATTGCAAAAACAATTTTTAAAAAATAGTTTGTAAAAAAATATTTGCAAAAACAATTTAAAAATTTGCAAAATCAATTTGGATAATTGCAAAAAAAATTTAAATTTTAAAAAATTAATTTTTAAAATTAATTTTTTTAAAAAAATTGGATTGGGACGCACATCATGTTCATTCCCACGCTTAAATTCATTTAACCGGTTATTTTATTTGGTTTTTTAATTTTTTTACTTCGGGTGAAACATCATGTTTCATCCGATCAATTAAAATAATAATTAAATAATCCAGACGAAACATGAGCTATAATATGCATTTTGCTATATCGAATGCTATTTTCCCCTTCGTACTGTAGCCAGTTTGCTAAAAATGGCAAAATAGCACACGACTGTGTGCGCTACAGTAAAAAAAATGGATAAAATGGCAAACAAGCAAACGACTGTGGATGCTCTAAACACATGCCCTCTACCATCACATTGTGCCTCCTTCCGCCGCCATCTTCATGATGGTTAAAGAAGAGCTGCATCCACTTTAGCCTACAGAACAATATTATCACATGTTTCGATGAATAAACTAATGCTTTCAAAATAAAAATAAAATTGCACACATAGAACTAAAAGACGGTAGGAGGCGGAATGAGTAATGCTACAACCACTACCAATTTCACTACATTTTTCTTCACTACCTTAGGTGGCACTCTCCAATAGGTAGGGGATGATAGAGTAGGTGGGGAAACTCTCCAATAGGAGTATGCCACCTAATGTAGTGAAGGAAATGGTAGTGAAATTGGTAGTGGCTAAAGCATTACTCGAGGCGGAATATCTGATTTTTCATAAATTCAGCATTTTTTGCAGTCTGGATTTCCTAGCGATGTGTGACTATCCTCCCAATTCGGAGATTTTTCCCAAACTGGCCCACTTTTTGAAAGTTTTTTCCAAACTGCCCTACTTTTTTTTGTAATTCCCAAACCATCCCACTCTGTCTTTGAAAGACCGAGTTTAGTTAAAACTAACTCGGTTTTTCAAAGACCGAGTGTTAGTCTTGGATTTTTCGAATTCTAACACTCGGTCTTTGAAAAACCGAGTTATTTTTAACTAAACTCGGTCTTTCAAAGATCGCGTGGTCATTTTGGTAAATACTTTCGAAAGTGGGTCAGTTTGGTAAATACTTTCAAAAGTGGGTCATTGTGGTATCTAGTTCGGTTTGTAGAAGAAAAAAAACACCAATTAAGAACTAGAGACCATTTAATTATGTAACAAGTGTTACATAATACTAGAAAACCACAAGCACCAACTTGATTATTTGGAAACTATGTCTAATATTAAACTATTTTAAACTATTATTGTATAATCAAATTAAAATTTATCGGAACCTAACTAATCGTAATAACACTTTACACTAGTTAAAACACAATATGAACAGAGAAATATGAAATAAATGAAAATAGTGAATATTATAGTTAACTATGAATGTCAATAATAATTACTTAACAACCACATTTTAATATTAAACATAGAAAAGAGAGTTCCTGACCTAGGCCACCATCTTTTTCGGAAAGTAGTCTTTTCCTTCCATAGACTTTGTGTCTTAAATTTTATGAACCTAAAAAAATATTGTAATTTGTTAAGTGTTTGCACCTATAATTTTAGTACTGCAACCATTTATAGTATGTTTCCCTTCAAAATTTAAATTTCTTTAGTGTTGCACAGTCAGTAGAAAAATTCTGGGCCAAAAGATGGAAGCTACTTATACCGGAACTTTGACAAATTGTCCTCTTGAAAATCAATTTGGAGCAACCAAAATAATCGAGACAAGGAATGCTATACGGTTCCAGATTCTACTTCTCGGGGTGGAGATGAATGATTGTAAGTACTCACACGACGTAACAATGTCAATCTTCTTCTTTTTCCTTTTTTACCTTAAAGAATCTTGGAAATTCTCAGTAAAGAATATGCATCACTTTTTTGTTACCAAATATACAGAGGTCATGAAATTAGTTTAAGTTAGTTTCTTTTAAATTACTTAATTAAGGAATTTAGTAAAATTTGCAGCTATCTACTTGTGCATACATGTTTTGATGTTCCATAAATATATATGTCAGTGGACTCAACTTGAGTTGGTGACACATGCTTACAGAGATAGATCTTTGTCAGAAATAGGTAAGATTAAAGAAAATTTGAATCCAGCTTGGATCTTGAACTCTAGAATGTTATATACACAAACTCCATATATATTATGACAAAATTCCACATTAATACTCCTTATATAATGATTTTTATGTATGCTAGCCCAACCATAAGTAGAACCACTGGTTAACAGCATCCTAGTATATTATGTTCAAATAGAATGACAATAAGTTCAACAGGTAGCCACAGAATATGTTTTGATGGTCAACCAATGGTTTTGATTCTGTCAGTTAATGTAGTGGCATTTTTTGTGGTGTCCATTCTCATTATCTTTTTATGTCATACTGTTTCTACCTAGTCGAAGATGGTGTAGATATGTTGAAGGGAAAACATATTTCTGTGGCTATCTGTTGAACAAATTACAATATTTTTTTAGCTTCATAAAATTTGAGACGCAAAGTCTATGGAAGGAAAAGAGTACTTTCCGAGAAAAATGGTGGTCTAGATCAGGAACTCCTTTTTCTATGTTTAATATTAAAATGTGGTTGTTAAGTAATTATTATTGACATTCATAGTTAACTATAATATTCACTATTTTCATTTATTTTATATTTCTCTGTTCATATTGTGTTTTAACTAGTGTAAAGTGTTATTACTATTAGTTAGGTTCCGATAAAGTTTAATTTGATTATACAATAATAGTTTAAAATAGTTTAATATTAGACATAGTTTCCAAATAATCAAGTTGGTGCTTGTGTTTTGCTAGTATTATGTAATACTAGTTACATAATTAAATGGTCTTTAGTTCTTATTTGGTGTTTTTTCCTTCCACAAACCGAACTTGTTACCAAAATGATCCACTTTTTAAAAGTATTTACCAAACTGACCCACTTTTGAAAGTATTTACCAAAATGATCACGCGGTCTTTGAAAGACCGAGTTTAGTTAAAAATAACTCGGTTTTTCAAAGACCGAGTGTTAGAATTCGTAAAATCCAAGACTAACACTCGGTCTTTGAAAAACCGAGTTAGTTTTAACTAAACTCAGACCGAGTGGGATTATTTGGGAATTAAAAAAAAGGTAGGGCAGTTTAGGAAAAACTTTCAAAAAGTGGGGCAGTTTGGAAAAAAATTCCCCAATTCGCGCATCCCTTTATGGGCTTGCTATTTGCACCTTCATTTTTGTGGGTGTGCTCTCAGCAGTGGCATGACATTTACGTTCGATTGGGTTAATAAGAATTGGTTATAATGGTACATTTCCCATTTTGCCCCTCTGCTTTTGCGGTAATTGCAATAGCGAACACCTGAAATGTCCATTCTACCCTCTAAATTTGGGTCAGATGTGTGACACGTGGGTGAAATGTTTGAATTTTCCCTTTCTTATAACAGCTTGTCTTCTTCCCCTTTCTTACAATGACATCTGTTTTTAGGGATAGGTTTGTGGAACAATATGCTGGCCTTTTAGTATCTTGGCCTTTTAGGTGTGTTTCTTTGGAAATTTATTTTTTCCCTTAACTTTCAAGATGCGTGGTTGGGGAAAAGGTTGAAGGAACGAGAGAGTAATTTGGAGAAGGGAGATTATTGCTGTTGGGTTGATAGAGGTAGTAGGAGAGAAGGTTGAATGTATGCTGCTTCGTAGGGAAGGTCAGTACCTAGAATTCCTGATTGCATTTGGTTTAGTACACAAAAATAGATTATACGATTCTTGCACTAGAGGTCTTGCATGATCATTGAATATGAATTGCGTGGGGTTTATTGTTTGTAGTGTTCATGCCGTTGCGAAGAATGGTGAGTTTTGTGTTGTTCATGACAGTCCTGTACTACTATGAATTCTTTTTGTAACGCCCCGAATCCCAAAACACTGAATTCGAGATGTTCTATAGGATCTTTTCACTTTCTTCAGTACAATTTTACAAGGAAATTTAAACTTTTTACTTTACATCAGAGTTTACATCAATATTACACCTTTCTTTTGCACAGCGGAAGTAAAATTTTACAACATTTAAATAAATGTACAACAACATGATATAATCTTTAAGCATCCATTCCTCTTTAACATGTAATTTATCCTGCATACAAAACTGTGGGTACGTCAGTTTATTCAACCGGCGATAATTATACATGGCCATCCTCTCTATGCCAGAAACAGTATAACGAATCTCATTTCTTAACAGATCACAAACTTGTTCACATAACAATTAAAGTAAGGGAAAAATCTTAATAATGTCGTGTCGTGATCGTGCACTTAATCCTTAATGCAATTTCTTAATTTACATGACACTAATGCGCACTTGTTCGGATTCTATGCATTCCATACTACATAGGTCCGAGGGCAAGCCTCTTATTCGTTCTTCATTTTCGTAGGGTTCAATCCCTCGCCATGACTTAATCTACTTCTGTAATTACAGTGAGTATCCTAGATGATCTATGAGTACAAGCACGTGTCCTGGACCCTGGAGGGGAACCCCACGCCATGTCTTGACTCATCAAGCATGCATTCTGCGGCAATTCAGCCACCTCCCTGAACACGATCCTCTTGCAGTCACCAAACATCCCACAAGCGTGGCTAAAGTCCGATCATTCTGAGTTGTGCCGGCGCCATGTCTTGACTCATCAAGCATGCATTCTGCGGCTCACACACCCGCACCGTAAATTCTAGTTCTCATACTTATGTTTTCTCTCACTTTCATCACATCTCCACTATGTATTAAATATTAGAATCATGAATACAAATCAAAGCTCTAGAGTTAGCCTCTCCACCAAACCGGACTTATTCATTTCATTTACACATGACCAACCTTGGTCTTCTTTTCAATTTCATTTCATTTCCATTGCCGGGGGAGACTTAGCTACTCTTGGTTTCAATTTACAATTCACAACTTCCAATTGAGCACTTTCAGCTCATAATTCAATTTAGAGTCTCACCGACTTTCTTATCATGATCTTAGCCTTTTCATGTTCATTTAATTCTCAACTCATATCTATGATTCTTTTCATATAAATTCACACAACCATAAAAGAGTTCATTGACATCAATCATAAAGTTCACAACTTTCAGCAATAATCAAAACTGAAATCTCCGACATATCAAAATCTACTGTGTACAGTCGACTTGGAAGGATACCAGTCGACTCGTACAGTCAATACAAGTTCATCATAAACACTCGGGAGAGTCGACTGCTGCACACGGCCAGTCGGCTGTCCCGCAACTTTTCATGTTCAAAATGTTATCCACGTGACAGTCGACTGTTCACCCATCAGTCGTCTGTCCTGGGATTTTTAACAGTACATTATCAGGTTCAGCTCAGTCGACTTGCTACGCGCATTCAGTCGACTGGACAGATTCATATTTCAAATTAAGGGATTATCTTTCTTACAGTTCTTACATACACTTGCATCATGATGTTAAATCACAATATACATACATTCATGTTTCAAAAACATAAAACTTCTTACTGTTCAGTAACATCGCAACATGGAATTTCAAGTTACTAACATTATCTTTTCTTTAAGAAAATACTTTAAACATGCATTTACACTTATTCATAACTTCCGTGCAGAGATAAAACATGATTCTCAATTACACTAGGACAATCATAATGGAAACATATCTCATTTCATGGAATTTCAGGCATATTCATAGTTTAATCAATGCATCGGTCGACTACTCCGAACATCAGTCGACTGTACCAGTCATTCTCAGTTTTTATTAATTGTCCCCTAGTTCTTTTTCCACATGCCCATGTCTACTTAGCCATGTTCATCATGAAGAATATGAGTTTAGCCTTACTACTTCATTTTAATAATAAACATATATGTCATGAAACTTCTAACAAACATGTAACAGATGTCTCGTACCAGTCGACTTATCCTTACGGCAGTCAACTGCACCGACCCGATTCGTCATTGTGTGTAGTGTCATTATTTCACTAATTGTCTTCCACAATTATTATCATAATATATACGAGCAATTCTAGTACGTTTGAATTTACTTCATAAGCAATAGCACAACCATCATAATTATAGCATAATTTCTACACTAGAAGTCCTGAGAAACACCCACCTTATTTGACGAAATAATCGAAATCCAGCAAAAGCTCCTTAATGTAGTGAACGATTCCTTACTCCTTGCTCCTTGCTCCACACCGAAGTCTTCAGAATGCTACTCGGCCTCCACAGAAAAGCACACACACAACTCACAAAATACCTCTCTCATAAAACAAATCTTAGTGTAAGGAATAATAGATGAGAGAGAGGGGGGGGGGGGGGGGGGGTATTTATACACCAAGGGGAGTGAGATGAAAGGCTAGGATTCATTAGATGGTTATAGGATCAAAGGCTAGGATTGACTAGGGGGTTGTAAAAACTACCCACACCTCAAAAATAACCGCCCATGATCTCCATTCATCCATTTGAAAATCCCTCCAAAGAAGCAATCCGGCCATCCCAAGGGGTGTGCTCTACACGTGTATGCACAAATCACCCTACAAGAATTTGTACCTCAATATAACAAGTCCTTTAAAGGGAATGTTACACATACAAGTTATAGAAAAATAAGAAAAGATTAGGTTCATGGGCTTAAATTAATTGGGCCAAAAATAATTATTTAGAAGAAAGCAAGTAAATTAACATTTGGGCTTTAGGGAAAATACTTTATAAAAACAATGTTCTTACTCATTATGTTGAAAATAATAGCCAAAATATTACACGTGCACACCACGTGCAACAAAATAAATAATCTTCATATATTTGGAAAATCAGGGTATTACACTTTTGCATGCTCATTTGGGTCGTGCATCATATCTTTTATTGCTGTAACTATACTGTGGTTGAGATTTTAGTTCATGCTCTTGCTGAAAGAGTTGGGCCAATTTTTGATCTCCTGTTGCGTATGGAAGATATGTAATTGAGCTAATGGTGGGTACTGACATTCCCTAAGAAATGATGTACAAATTTTGTTTTTTTTCTGACCATGTATCTAGAATATATGTGGGTCTCTCCCATCGAGAATCGAATAATCTATTTTTGCTCATATTTATGTGAAAGCAGATGCACAATTATACAATGAAATGTATTGTCAACAATGCCTTGCATTTTATGATCGATTGGATAGATTAAGTATTGATTGCAAAAATAAAGTAGAATTTATAACAAATGTATGGAAACACATCCATTTTTCTAGCAATATTTATTAGCTACAATCGGCGCACCTTATATCTTTGACTTTTTCTTGCAGTCCTGACTATTATTGTGCATTACGGCCGGAGCGAGGGTATCTTGGGCAAGAGTGATGTGTATCACCCACATGCACTGCCCCCTTGCCACATTTTTGGAGTGCATAGAGGTGTGGCTTTTCTTCAAAGCAAAAAACCTCTCTTAGTAAGGAGTTAAAGGTCAGATTTTATGTTTCTTGGTTTAGTAAGACATGTAAGATCTTGATATTCTCTTGCCCTTACTTACATTGAGTTCTTTTATGGAAATTTTAAGTTATGAAACTTCACTGCATATTTGTTTTGTGGGTGTTTTGGTTTGCCCATCAGGTTCTAATTATGTTTCAAATGATGGATTTGGTGTAAAGATGTTGGAGTAGTGGGTTCATGGTACTAAAATATTTTGAAGTTGTTTAAATACTTAAAGCAATTTTGGGATTTTGGAAAGCTTTTACTTGATTAGTCAGTTGATATGTTTTTTGTTTGGTTCCCTTGAAAATGAAGGTGAATTCAACTCGTCAAATATGTGCCTTTTGTGTGTGTCAGGGAATAAGTACAAGGTCATAATGAACATGTGAAGAAAGGATGTATTATTTACTTCCTTATCTATCCAATCTGTTTAGTTTTGTTTCATGCCTTTCTATTTATAATTGAGGCGGTGATGATGAAGAAAAATTAAATTTAAAGATTTGCGAAATTTCTCAGATTTTCTGTCCAAAATTGATTCCAAAATTCTGCTTTTTCCTTTCTGTTTAATGGTTCAATCTTAGGTAGAATCTTGACAAGGCAACTGTAAAAGGTTATTGTCAAATGATTGTAGACAAAGGTAGAAAAAGTATTAGAAATAAGGGTAGGGATGATGGGTTGGATTCAGGACTGGTACGGGATGAATTTGGGCATCCTTAGATGTCCTCTTTCTTGAACTTATGCAAGTAAATTGCAACGGCGAGACCGGAACTGAAAAATCACAAATTTTTTTTGACCTAAAGAATTCGAGGAGTTTTTAATTCATTATTTGGCAAATATGTTAATTGGTTGTTCCTCTTCAGCAAAGAGGTCATTTTACTTCAGGTTCATGTGATATATATATTTTTATATATTTAGGAAGGGACATATGCTGGTAATGGGGGGATGTATTGACATGATTTTCTTATTTTTCATCTCTTTAATCTATTCTATTTTTTGGCTCTCAATCGTTCTTTTGCAATTGAGGTAATGAGGATAATGAATCCATTTCTAACTACATTTGGAAGGGAAAATGAAACCCTAACTACATTTCAATTTGCCGATTCGAGCTTATATACTTCAGTAGCGAGGCAATTGAAAATATTGAAGCTAAGTGGTCTATGCAGAGAAAGTAAGAGAAAGCATTAGAAACAACAAGCAGTCAATGTGTGTTGGATTGGAGAAAAATCTGAGCCTCAATTTTTCTATCTGATTATTGTAATATATATTTCTTTCTTTTGTCACCCGTTTTTCAATTATCCACCGTTCCAAAGAAAATTTGCCTTTCATTTTGATTACCGGGTGTCCTTCTGTACCCTGCTTTTCTGCATTCGCTTGCCCTGATCTTATTGTATATGCTGCTGTTGGATTCTATAGTTTTGTTGTTGGTAATGTGTTGTTCGGTTACTTGATTTTAGAGAAGAATATAGTCAATTGTTCACTGTGTACGTTAGGTGTTTTAAGTTTATAATTTTCTTCTCGTAATGGCCAGGTTTACTTTTACATTAAATAGATTAGTAATCCGCACGTGCAATGCACGTTTTATTTTTATTTTTTATTTAAGTACATACTAAGACGTAATCTGGCCTCAAACCTGAGGCCTCTCTTTACGCATCACATACTCTTTAAAAATTACTCCTAGTGGCACCAACTTTTATTTTATATAAGTTGCACTTTTATAAATAACAATGTCGTAAAGAAATTTAAACTTTAAGGGTATTATGGTAACATAATTTTATGGAGACTTTAAATGTATAAAAATTATCTTTATAATTTTGGATAGAACATAATTTTATGGTGACATAATTTTGGAGGGAACATAATTGTATGCAAATAGCTAATAAAACTATGTTTGATTTTAAAACTTTCCAAAAATCGAAACCGTCTCATTTTGGAAATAAAAGTTGGTCTCCAAAATTTTTTTTTATACAGGAGACTTTATGGAGACTTTAAATGGACCCATAAATTAGTCTCCATAAATTAGTTTCGATTTTTGAGGGAACATAATTTTATGGAGACTTTAAATGTGAAGTGAAAATTACATAATTAACTTTATATTTTTTTTAGCCTTTTATGTATATGGGGGCATGATAGTAAAAAGCCGCCAAAATGGGACTTTGCTTAATAATAGTATAGATATCATGTCGTCGTGTGTTTATTTGTCGTTATTTCTTGCATTCTATTCCTAGTTTATGGGTATTTTCTCTTTCATATATCCTATCTTTTTTAAGAAGAGTTTATACTACCAATTTTTGGTGAGATTGTTCGGCAGATATGGTTCAAGGTTAACCTTGGTAATTAGCATTGGTATCGGGTCGGGTCGGGTCCTTAACTACCCGGATCCGGACCCGGTTCCCTACGGGTCCAAAAATTGGACCTTAAAATATTCCTACCCGTTCGGATAGGAGCGGGAGTGTGAACGGCGAGCGGAGGCGGCGAGTAGAGGATTTAGAATAGAGGAGAGAAAAAAAAGGTATGAGTTTTGAATTTGGAAGAGGAATATTTAGAATTGAGGAGGATGGAGGCGAGGGATGATGATAGAATATTTATTTTTATGTTGATTTTTCCCCCCTTTTTTTTAACGGGTTCTGCTCCGGCTCCGGGTCGGGTCTTTTTTTAGCAGACCCAGACCCAAAAGTACAACGGGTCCTATTTTAGGACCCGGACCCGGACCCGGACCCGGATAGGCTGGGTCCGTTCCGGTCCAATGCCGGGTCCGGGTCGGATCCGAATTTCGGGTATTTATACCAATGCTATTGGTAATCTTTTTTGTTGTTGCAGAATACATGCATTGAATTATTGTTGGATATAACGAAACATATGTTCTGCCACACCTTGCTCATACATTTGTTAGAGCTTGAGTGGGTACTAATCCGGGTGAGCATGGTTTGCCATTTTATGTCAGTGTTTGAATTTTTATTTTTTGGCTTACCTCCACCTCAACTTTTTAGCCCAATAGAAATTGAGAACGGGTTCAGGCTCAAACATTTAAACTCGATCGCCCCAAATAAAAATTTTGTGTATACACCTGTATATTTATGTATGTATCGCATATACTTATCTGTGAATGTTTTAAAAGTGGATATTCACATATGAAAGTTAAAATAATTATCAATGTTTAGGGAAAGAAATTAAAACTTATATATAAAATTATAATGAAAATTAACACATTACATTCAAAAATATATATAGTATTTCTATTATTATCAATCTTTAATCGTACATTATTTGCAATGTAATTCTGGTAAATTATAAAGTTTTATATTACAATATGGGGCACCACCAACCAGCACAGCTTCCCCATGTGCGGATACCCAATCTAACACCATCAACACAAAAAAAAATTCACAATTCAATCTTTTTCATAAAGAATGCAGCTTCAATCCCTTCTTCTTTTTCTCAAAGAATGCAACTTTAATGGTGAAATTTATCTTTGTACACAAATTAAGAAAGAAGACGGGAAAACTTCATTTGGAATTCATGATCACATATCTTAATCAAAATTGAACAGTACTCAATAGTAACATCAATTCATATATTGCAATCCAAAACCATGAGGCATAACGATTCAAGACCAAATCAATACTACAAAATCTCCATACATAAAACCTCTTCTCTATGCTTACATTTGATTCTGATGGGTCATGCATGTTGTTTTTCTTCTCATCAGTAAATGCCTAAACTTTTTCTCACAAAATTGCTTTACTGTTCCTCATCATCAGTAAACCCCATTCAATCCTAAGTAGTTAAAATCGGAGTCCAAACTTATTTTTCGGCTATAATTCGGGGCTACTTTTTTAACCCTGTCGAAAAACAAGGCCAAGTTTAAGCAGATATTTTAAATTTTCGACATGTGCCAACTTCAGACATGTGCCAATCATATTCCAGTCCAGCCCAAACACAGCCCATTGCCAACGATAACTCAATCAAACCCTATAATCATAAACATCATTGGAGCATCTACTATGTTCATGCTATATTATAGGTATTGGCAATATAGAAATGGAAATAGAAGAGTTGCGATGTTATCGTTAAAGTAAAAATTTGGCTAAAAAAATTATAAAATATATAGACGGAAGAACATCCTCCGTCTAATAAAATAAATAAATTTTTAATACCCAAAATCGATAGTTGGAAGATCATGTTCTGTTTGACAATAATTATAAATATAAAAAAAAAAATAACCATACGGGTCGCGCGAATAATTAAAAAAAATAAAAAATTTACCTGGACGGATGATGATCTTCCGTCTGGGGATTTTTTTTAAAATAAAAATAAAAATATGCCCAGCCAGATGATGATCTTACGTTTGGGGTTTTTTTTTTTCACTGACGGAAAGTGAGAAGAAAAAAAAAATTCGTCTGTCTCTTTTCCATTTAAAAAATTGTCTTTCCCATTTAAAAAATCGACGTAAAAAAATAGAAAAGAGAGGGACGGAGATCTTCCGTCTCTCCATTTTAATTATTAAAAAAAAAAAAAAGACGGAAGATCTTCTTCCGACTCTCTACTAGAGATCTTCCGTCATCTATATTTTGCATTGCATTTGCTATTTGACTCTGCTATATATAGCAGAGTACTGTTGAACGTTTAGGCTAAAAAATAAGTTTTTGGCTAACGATAGTGACGGATTCTTGATCAGATTTTTCATTTTTTAGATTTTTAGCCGACAATGGTGGATGCTCATACATCTATACATTTATCAATAACAAATTTATGTGCTTACTGCGTACTCAAATTGAACAATATATTAAAAAAAAACTTAAATACCCATACTCCTTTACTTTCTCTTTCTCTTTCTTCAACCCCAACCAGCCCCAATGAAACCCAACACCCCGACATTCCTCGACAACGCTACCATCGGAGCTACGACAACGTCAATTCCAGGTAATGTTTAAAATATTTCCACATTTCTTTGCGTATAGTACCTGCAATTTCGTGTTCTCTACCTTGTTACCCACAAATTACAAGTACTTTGCTGATCGACTACTTTACGCAATTGCATGTGTCTGATTTCAATCGAAGATCATATACGTAGTTCTCATAGAATCTTACTCACCGAGTATAAGCTTCTAAGCACTTCGAGTACAACAATTAGACTCCTGCTTATAGTTTTTTCTTAGTTTGTGCCTTCCAAGTACATGAATGCAATCGATAAATCATCAAAATCTAATTATGTAATTTCTTGCACGTACAAAAAGGTATGGTGAATAGCAGTTAGATTTTCTGTATTTGTGTAATTAGAGCATCCACAATCGTCTGCTATATTTGCCAGTTTCTCATATTATGAGAAACTAGGCTCTGCAGTCGTTTGCTATTTTGCCATAAAATGACAAAATTGCTACAGTTCTTTCTCATAAATGAGAAACGAAATTGCGATTCTCAAATTATAGGGATTGTTTCGTCCCGTTCTTTTTTCTTTTTTTTTTAAAGTGATCGGACGACTTGTTTCGTCTGACCTATTTTAATTTTTTTTAAAAAAATGATCAGACGGTACATGTTTTACCATCTGAACACAAGGAGAAAAAAAATATATATCGAAAATGCCTCAAACCATGTTTCGTCCCATGCCAAAATGGCTTGGACGGGACAACATGTCCCGTCCTAGAATCATGGACACTTTTTTAGGGTTAATTTACTAATTAATCCCTTTCTATCCTAATTAATTACCTATATATTAATTTAATAATCTAATATTACTACTAATTACTAACTTATACTAATGTAGTATTAAGGTTAAAAATATTAAAAATTAAAGTGAGACGAGGCATGTTGTCTCGTCCGCTTAAAAAAAAAAAATTGGCAAAATTATGGCAAAGCACCGTTGCAGGCAATTTCTCATTTTGCTATTTTCATTTGCTATTTTGTCATTTTTTTAGCAAACGATTGTGGATGCTCTTATAACTAGCATGTTCGATATGAATTTTGGGTATCAGTATGGTGAATAACAGTCAATGTAATTTGGGAATCAAAACAGTAAGTGGAATTAAGTTTGATCATGCATAATTTATAAGAAAAGACTTACTTTTCGTAGATTGACATCTCATGCCAAAATAATCCAAATTTTGTGTTATTTTACGAGTTCAAGATAAAGACTCTTCAACGATTGTTCCATATATTTACATCAGATGCTATTGAGAATCAATGGTGAATAAATGTATCTCATTATTTCATATATTTACACCATTGAGATAAATTTTGTGTCATTTTACAGGTTCAAATGTTGTTTAGAGAATGATGTTGAAAATTTAACGCCAATTTCTACCAATCAACGAACTCAACTTGCAAGACGAAACGGAAAACAACTTCTATTAGAAATAGTACTTTTACAAACAATGGAGATCAAATTATTCACAAACTACAAATATATTAACTATCAATAATCACATGGAGCATTAGATTTACAAACAATATGTATCGACGTACATACATATATGGATGACAATTTACAATAATAGATTTGTTGGATAATGGCTCGATTCTGGTATTTGGTATCTGCAGTGTTCGAAAGCTTCAGAGCTTCAGTCGACTGAGATGGAGGATCAGGCGACTGTCCAGAGAGAAGGTTTTTCGAAGACTGAGAGTACAGCAGCAGCAGTCGACTGATGAGTCGACTGCCCCGAAGGAACCAGGCGACTGGTAATTGGACCAGTCGACTGTCGGCGGGTTTTGGATCCAGATTCGGCCCAATTCGAAAGGCCCAATAGTTTCCCTATAAATACACCCGTTAGGGTTTTGTAAATAGTAACACCTTATTCGGATTTTGAAGCCGTCATCTCTTGTAAAGGCTTTGTTTGCCCATTGGAGAACATAGTAAAGAAACCCCAACCGCCCTTGTGGATGTAGGCATCGTTTTGCCGAACCACGTAAATCTTGTGTTCTTGTGTTGCTTGCTTTTCTGTTTTTCTCTCGCTGGTTCTCTCTTTGTTTCCGCGTTGGTTTGATTGTTGGTTTGATTTGTATTCCGCACAACAAGTGGTATCAGAGCTGTTGGTTCGACCTAGAGGGAGATGGCGGGTGATGCAGATGCAACCAAGGATGTTGTGGGATCAAGTTCGTCCAGAACAACGATTCACAACGCAAAATTTGAAGTTGAAAAATTTGATGGGACAAATAATTTCGGGATGTGGCAATGTGAGGTGTTGGATGTTCTTGTTCAACAAGAACAAGATGTTGCTTTGGAGAAAGAAAAACCTAAGGATATGTCCGAAGCAGATTGGAAGAAGTTGAATCGAGTTGCGTGTGGGACTATTCGGCTCTTTATTGAGAAGGCTCAGAAGTACGATTTGATGAGGGATACCATTGCTGCGGTGTTGTGGAAGAAACTCGAAGACAAATACATGAGGAAAAGTTTGGAGAATCGGCTGTATTTGAAGAAGAGACTTTTTCGCTTTACCTATACGGAAGGTATGTCTATGAATGCTCATGTTGAATCATTTAATAAATTATTGGCTGATTTGTTAAATTTGGATGAGCAAATTAAGGATGAAGATAAAGCCCTAATTCTGTTGAATTCATTACCTGAAAGTTATGATCATTTAGCAACTACTTTATTATATGGAAAAGATACTGTGAAATATGAAGATGTTGCAAATGCTTTGTTGAATAATGAAACTAGGAGAAGGGATAAGATGGTTGATAGAGAAACTTCTGAAGCTTTGATTGTAAGGGGCAGGACTGAGACAAGATTTGAGTCCAAATCTGAGAAAAAGGGAAACAAATCTCGTTCCAAATCGAGAGGAGTTTCGAAGGACAGGAAAATACCAGCCAAAGATGAATGTGCTTTCTGTCATGAAAGGGGGCATTGGAAAAAGGATTGTCCAAAGCTACGAAATAAGGGAAATTCGACTGCAAATGTGACTGTTGATAATTTAGAAAGTGGCGAGGATTTTTCTTTTGCACTTGCTTCTAGTCCCTCACTTTATCAAGAAGTATGGTTTCTTGATACAGCAGCCTCCTATCATATGTCTTGGAAAAAGGAGTGGTTTACTTCTTTGGAGTATATGGATGATGGTGTAGTTTTGATGGGAAATGATGCGCCTTGTAAGAAGGTAGGAATCGGGAAGATTGAATTGCTTATGCACGATGGTCTTATTAGGGAGCTTTCAGATGTATGGTATGTTCCAGATTTGAAGAAGAATTTAATTTCACTTGGTGCTTTGGAGGCCAGTGGATTGAAATTCGCTAGTGAAGGTGGCATTCTCAAGGTGACTAGCGGATCACTCGTGGTGATGAAAGGGCAAAGAAAAAGGAACTTGTTTTTCTTGCAGGGAAAAACATATTTGGGTGAGGCTGCCAGTGTAACTGAGAGGCCTAAACAGGTTGTTCCCGACTCTACTAGGTTGTGGCATATGCGACTCGGGCATGCAGAAGAAAAGGCCTTGCAGGGGCTTATGAAGCAAGGGTTGCTTAAAGATGCTAAAGGGTGCAAGTTAGAATTTTGTGAACATTGTGTTTTGGGTAAGCAAACTAGGGTGAAATTTGGTACAGCTGTACATCAGACAAAGGGTATCCTCGATTATGTGCACACAGATGTTTGGGGCCCTACTCAGACACCTTCTATGAGTGGTAGACACTGGTTTGTTACTTTTGTTGATGATTACTCCAGACGAGTTTGGGTATATACCATGAAGCACAAAGATGAAGTTTTGACATTGTTCACAAGTTGGAAGAAGAAAGTTGAAAATCAGACTGGTAGGAAGATTAAGGTTCTGAGGTCAGATAATGGAGGGGAATACAAGAACGATCCGTTTCTGAAATTGTGTGAAGATGAAGGGATCCAGAGGCACTTCACAGTTAGGAAGACTCCACAGCAAAATGGGGTTGCAGAAAGGATGAACAGAACCTTACTTGAGAAGGTGAGATGTATGTTAGCACAGTCTGGATTGAAGAAGACATTTTGGGCAGAAGCTGTTATATATGCAAGCCACATTGTCAACCGTTTACCATCAGCAGCACTTGAAGGCAAGACGCCTATTGAGGTATGGAGTGGTAAACCTGCATCTGATTATAGTTTTTTGCATATATTTGGTTGTCCTGCTTATTTTCATGTAACTGAAACTAAACTTGATGCAAGAGCTAAAAAGGCTATATTTGTTGGTTTTAGTACTGGTTACAAAGGTTACAGGTTGTGGTGTCCAGAACAGAAGAAGTTAGTAATCAACAGAGATGTGACTTTTGATGAGACCAGCATGATGAGCTCGGGACAGTCGACTGGTGGTATAGGACAGTCGACTGGTGAGCAGCAGAAGAGTGGGACAGTTCTCCAACAGGTGAGTAGCAGAATCTCGGGACAGTCGACTGGTGTACAGGAGCAGTCGACTGGTGGTCTAGAACAGCAGAAGAGTGGGAGCTGGGGACAGTCGACTGATGTACAAGAGCAGTCGACTGGTAGGAGAGTTTTCCAACAGGTGGAGTTAGAAAAGTTGTCAGTTGAAAATCCTGTTCCTGTCCAAGATGAAGATGATGTGGTTGATACTGAGAATGATGAAGAAGTTCCTATCCAGCAGGAAGAATCAATTGCAGTAAGAAGGCAAAGAAGAGATATCAAACGACCATCTCGTTTTACAGATACAGTTGCATTTGCTCTTCCCATTGTGGATGATAAAGTTCCCTCCAACTTCAAAGAAGCCACTAGAAGTTCAGAAAATGCAGATTGGAAAGTTGCTATGGATGAAGAGATGAACTCTCTTCATAAGAATAAGACTTGGGATCTAGTGCAACTACCAAAGGGGAAGAAAACAATTGGTTGTAAGTGGGTGTATACAAAGAAAGAAGGTCCAAAAGGCAGTGTTCGGTTCAAGGCTAGACTAGTTGCAAAGGGGTATGCTCAAAAGGAAGGAATTGACTATAATGAAGTGTTCTCTCCAGTTGTGAAGCATCCTTCTATTCGGATTTTGTTAGCTTTGGTAGCACAGTTTGATCTTGAATTGACACAGATGGATGTGAAGACTGCATTCTTACATGGGGAGCTAGATGAAGAAATTTATATGTCGCAGCCAGATGGGTTCAAAATTGCTGGGAAGGAAAGTTGTGTTTGCAGGTTGAAGAAGTCTCTCTATGGGTTGAAGCAATCTCCAAGGCAGTGGTATTTAAGGTTTGACCAGTTTATGAAGGTGCAGAGATATTCCAGAAGTGAGTTTGATCATTGTGTCTACTTCAGGAAATTGCAGGATGGTTCTTTCATATATCTGTTATTATATGTGGATGATATGTTAATTGCCTCTAAAAATGCTAAGGAGATTCAAAATTTGAAGAATCAGCTGAGTTCTGAATTCGAGATGAAGGATCTTGGTGAAGCCAAGAAGATACTTGGGATGGAGATAGCTAGAGACAGAGCAAAGGGCATAGTAAGTTTGACACAGAAGCAATATCTTTTGAAGGTGCTGAAACGGTTCGGTATAGATGAGAAAACTAAACCAGTTAGCACACCCTTAGCCAGTCATTTCAGAATTAGTGCTTCTCAGTCTCCAAGTACAGATGAAGAGAGACAGTATATGACGAATGTACCTTACACTAGTGTGGTTGGCAGTTTGATGTATGCCATGGTTTGTACTCGACCAGACATCTCTCAGGCGGTGAGTATGGTTAGTCGATATATGCATGATCCAGGCAAAGAGCATTGGCAATCAGCTAAATGGATTTTGAGGTACATAAGTGGCACCACAGATGTGGGTTTGAAATTTGAAAGGGATGATAATATTAGCAGGTTATTGGTTGGATATGTTGATTCTGACTATGCAGGTGATCTAGATAAGAGGCGGTCTACTACAGGCTATTTGTTTACTATGGCTAGGGCACCTATAAGTTGGAGGTCAAATTTGCAGTCCACTGTAGCGTTGTCTACTACTGAGGCTGAATACATGGCGGTTGCTGAGGCCATGAAGGAAGCCATTTGGATACATGGACTTTTGAAGAGCTTGGGGATTCATCGGGAGAAGGTGGAGGTACACTGTGACAGTCAGAGTGCTATTCATTTAGCGAAGAACCAAGTTCATCATTCGAGGACCAAACATATTGATATTCGTTATCATTTTGTGTGTGATTTGATAAAGGATGGTGATATTCATTTGGTGAAGATTGGAACAGCTGATAATCCTGCGGATATGTTGACCAAAGTTGTTGGGGCAGCCAAGTTCAAGCATTGCATGAACCTGGCTAATATTTTGCATGTTTGATAATTTGGCATGGGCAGTTGGGATAGTACTTTGCTATTGGTTTGTTTAGTATATGATATCATACTAAGGTGGAGTTTGGGTTCGTTTGTTGCATTTGGTGATGAGCAGTTGTTTTGAAGTATTTGTGGAGATTGCTTGGGCTACTTGGAAGATTTCACCAAGGTGGAGATTGTTGGATACTTGACATGGAAGATCTCGCCAAGGTGGAGATTGTTGGATAATGGCTCGATTCTGGTATTTGGTATCTGCAGTGTTCGAAAGCTTCAGAGCTTCAGTCGACTGAGATGGAGGATCAGGCGACTGTCCAGAGAGAAGGTTTTTCGAAGACTGAGAGTACAGCAGCAGCAGTCGACTGATGAGTCGACTGCCCCGAAGGAACCAGGCGACTGGTAATTGGACCAGTCGACTGTCGGCGGGTTTTGGATCCAGATTCGGCCCAATTCGAAAGGCCCAATAGTTTCCCTATAAATACACCCGTTAGGGTTTTGTAAATAGTAACACCTTATTCGGATTTTGAAGCCGTCATCTCTTGTAAAGGCTTTGTTTGCCCATTGGAGAACATAGTAAAGAAACCCCAACCGCCCTTGTGGATGTAGGCATCGTTTTGCC
This sequence comes from Hemerocallis citrina, assembly GCA_017893485.1. Taxonomy (NCBI): domain Eukaryota; kingdom Viridiplantae; phylum Streptophyta; class Magnoliopsida; order Asparagales; family Asphodelaceae; genus Hemerocallis; species Hemerocallis citrina. Next base: position 220,986,952 of record CM030358.1, on the reverse strand, counting down.
GAACCACGTAAATCTTGTGTTCTTGTGTTGCTTGCTTTTCTGTTTTTCTCTCGCTGGTTCTCTCTTTGTTTCCGCGTTGGTTTGATTGTTGGTTTGATTTGTATTCCGCACAACAAGATTTACTATGCATGATCATGAAGTAATGCATTTATCTCCTGTCGTAGGTAAATGCACCACACCATTGTAATGATGGAATCGATTTATTTAGCTTTACCTTCACAATAGTGCATTTATCTTGACAGTAGTGCATTTACTGAGAAATGTCATGGACAATAGTTTTCCAATAAAAATTACAACCTAGCAAGAACTATATCTACAATTGCATACCATTATCTACGCTTATTCTTCCGTATCCTATTGTATTCATCCAAATATCCATAACAATACGAAATATCCTGCTATAACTTACTTTATTACACATTTAAATTAAGGTTTTCAATGCAGTTCAATAAGCAGTTCAATAAATGCCGAGAACAATGTCCAACTGCGCGCAACAACAACTGCCCAGCAAACAATATATATGCAAAAGATGATAGTACAGGCAGTGATGACTATCTCCAACAGTGCGAAACTATTGAAGAATTTTTGGTATTAATGTTTAAGACAACTCCGTGGAATTATAAGGCACCGACAATACCATGTAAAGCGCTGCAGATATAGTAAAACTCGAAGACCAAAGAGAAAAATCAGGCATATACTCATGAGAATTCCACTTCATACAACCATCGCCCTAAAATGCAGCTGCCCCAACAACAAATGGGTCAGCCCTACAGATCAACATTCAAGTAATCGGCAATGCTCATACACAGTATGCTCAAATTCAACGGTAGTGCACCTTATCGGATATGAAAATGATCCTTAACTACTAATCACCACCCTCGCATATGAAATTACTTCGTGTATCGAACATATCGGCCATGATGTACGTAAAGACGAATTCAAATGCCTCCTTACACTCATAGTTTTGACCAAGGCTTAAATTCAACTTGTTGTTGTCCCCTGACACAGTGGCTTGTTCTATTCCAAGGCGATAGGTACGATACTATCAACATAAATCTAAATTTCTAATTATACACACTTGCAAGTACAATCAAAATTCCTACTATATCTGATAGTTATTAACAATGAGATGCCAGTCAAGGAAAAATTCACGAAAAATGCTTTATTATTTTAAATAGTCTTTTGTTTAAAAAAAAAATGATATTTCAGTATTTCATGTTGGAAATGTTTGTTCTGCCGAGAATTTTGCTACTATGCATAGTTAAAGTTAATCATTTCAGAGCTGGAGTTGTTTGTTTGCTTCGAAAAGTTTGTTTACGAAACTTTTCATTTGGTGCATATATCATCTTTCCTGATATTTACTAGTCTTTTCCCCACATATAAGATATTTTTACCCAAAAAATTTAAGCCATTTTTTTGCTTCATTATTTAGTTTATGGCTTCATCCTCTTCAAAAGTTGAGTAATATATTACTTCAAATTCATAGAATAGCTATATATTTTCTATATTTGTGATTGTATGTTGACTTCAAGAAAAATCTGAGCCTCTATTTTGCTTTGTCACACATTTTTCAATGCTAGCTACTCTTCTTTTGTGCTGACATTCACTTATCAAATTCACACACCATTCTAAAGAAAATTTTCCTTTCATTTTCATTACCAATTATCATTCTACAATGCATTTCTGTGTCCATAACTCTATACTTTTGTTATAGCTAATATGTTCTTGAATTAGTTCATTTTAAATGATAACTTAGTAAATTCTTCGCTATCTACATTATATGCTTTCATATTAGTCTTTCATATATCTTATTTTTCTTAAAGGGAGTCTATGCAACCAATTTTTAGATAAAGCATTATCGTTCAGTCAAGGGAGTTCAGGCTTGACCCTCATAATCATTTTTTTGTTCTTCAATAATGGACCACTAGTATCATACACGTGCACGTGTGCACGTGGAAAAAATTGAAGGATAATGAAAAGGGTAAAAAGAAAATAATTTCCAAACCGATCCACTTTTGAAAATATTTACAAAACAGGTCCACTTTCGAAAATATTTACCCAAGTTAGTCCATAAGTAAAAAAGAAAATAATTTTCAAACTGATCCACTTTCGAAAATATTTACCAAACAGGTCTACTTTCGAAAATATTTACCAAAGTAACCCAACCCGTGCGTTGCACGGGTTGGGTTACTGACTAAGGGGTTCTCCCATTATAGTATTAGAGATATGTTGACAGTTTGTTGTTACATCAGTCCAGTTACTACTGCATATAAGAAAACATACATACATGTTTCTTGTTTCATTTTTCTTTTTATTGAGCGTACACAAATAAACAATTAAAGTTTGTTTGTGATTTTATTTTCCTAGGTTATATATTACCCACCCAGCTATATCAAATCACATAGTACAAAACAACAACAAAGATTATTGTCCAAGTTCTGCAAATATTTTGTAGTATTTCAAAATAGCCGGGTTTAACTTTTAAACATTGTAAGAAGATGTTTTACTCTCTATTTCACTACTTCTTATCTTTTTTTTCATCTAAAACCATAACAACTCATTGTCTCTAAGTACACCAATTAATTCTTCATGTTCAAACCTTGCAAAAGATACTATAACAATTGTTTGCAATGAGTTAGGAGGATCGTCAAGACTACCATTCACCCGACTCCTATCATGGAAGCAATCGAGAGGCGCATTGAGAATTGCGTGACGATCAAGATTCACTCTGGGAATCCTACTATTGCTGCCATCTCAGAAATGCTTTTCGTTAACACGACCCACATTCCAAACTGGGAGTGGAATGTGCAGAAGATTAAGCAGGACGTGATGACACTACAAGGAATTTGACATATAGTGACAGCAAAAATCCGTAGGTAAAAGGCCAAAAACCGTAGGTATAGCCCATAAAACCTATACCAACGGACATATTTTTCCGTCGTTTTTAATTAGCTGTACCCACGGCAAAATGCCGTCACTATAGCCTATAGCGACGGTTTTTTCACCCGTTGGACAAAACCTCGGTGTTATACCAACGGTTTCGTATCCGTTGGTATAGGTTTTAAAAATGTATTTTGCTTTCCTATACCCACGGTTGAAGCTCCATTACTATAGGTTTTAGCGATGATTTTCGCATTCAATTATTTGAATATATACTCATCGTTCTATACACAATTTTTTCTTATTAATTACGCTTATGATAATTTAATATTTTCTTTTATAATATTAATTTAATTATAAACCAAATACACAATGAAATAAATACATGTGTTTATGAAACAAAATTAAATTAAATTAAATTTCAATCATATTATAAATTAAATTAATGAAGTATTACAAACATATCAAATTCAAATTACAAAATAGTTAAAATGTCAACCTAAGAGTACCATACTGACATATAATAAGCATATAAAGTCTTATAACAATCTAATCCACTTAATTTCGAGGTTTGCTCCATCAACAGAAAATTAGCTTCCATTGCCAATAAATAGTGTACATCTACAACTCGCCAATAAATAACTCCGATCTACAATGATGATTGGAAAATCATCTCAGCAAGTTCCTGTACCATCAAAAATTTAAAGGAATAGTTATTAGGCACATTCAGCGAAGGATAATAAAGAAAACTTGTTCGGCACAGGGCAAATCTCAAAACTATTTTACCAATCTACAAAAAAGAAAACCATGTAACATATCAGGAAATAAATCACTAATGAAAGTAAGTATAAACTCTTAAAAATAAACTTACTTCTAATGTATTAAAGATCTGCTGCTGCTTTCCGATCAACGTTTCGAACACATTCTGCTCTTGCATGTTGTTTGTACCCACGTCATTGCAGTCTATGCCACAATATGGGTTGCTCTCCTGAAACAACAAAGAAAAAGGTCTCTATGAGATTCTAAGCACAATGGTTAAACTCCGATATGATGTATATTTGTGATTACTTGTTATCGACACTTAAAATAAACATTAAAACAAAGTTTTCTGAGTGTACAACTAAACAAGTAATACATAAGAAAGTAAATTTAAAAAAATGAAAATATAATAAAGAGAAAAAGTTATATAGCTTAACTATTAACTATTTAATGAAATGCCCCCAACAAAGACTAGTTGGGGTTTATCCAAATCGGTAAAGCAATAGGATCACAGGCCTAAAAGTGGACCAAAACAACGCAACAGAAAGAAAGCAGACACAAAATTATCAAGAAAGATTACAGACTACTGGTGCATAGCATAATCATGTGCATAAATGTTCCACAGACATGCAGTATATAAACATCACCATATTATCATGTACGCAAAGGCATTTTGCTGTAGTACCTTGATTTACTGAGATTTAACTGTAGTAAGAGTATCAATAGGTTGTAGACCACTGTTTTCAGCCAAGGCCATTAGAACAGAATCTAAAGCTTCAGAAAAAGACCTGATAGCATACTGCAAAAGTAAAATAAAAGGATAAGTTCTCTAAGAATTAAGTTGTATATTTTTTGACAAGGAGCAATAAGTAGTATATTTTCTAACAAGGAGCAGGTTGAAAATTTTAACCTGCTCAACACCAGGGTGCTTATCCGCAGCATCTTCTACCGCAATTGTGCAGGAAATCTCAGCTGAACCACCACCGTACACAATTGAATTGTTTCGGATCAAGTTCCTTGACACACACAATGCATCTTGCACGCTTCGCTTAGTTTCATCAATCATCATTTTGTTACCTAAATAATCAAAGTGAACTTTTATATATCAGACTCCAATTACAAGCACAACTGAAAGTATAATACATATTATTCTTCTTCAAGAATCAGGTGATTTCCAGACATGCATTTCTTCCAGACATGAATTTTGGAATCAAATACCTTCATCATAAATCATCATTCCACAAGTTCCACAAGTTGAAGAATAATCATCATTCCACAAGTTTCTTAATTTAAGATACCTTCATCATAAAGAACATTGATTGAATACGAAAATAGTTTTCAGCTAAAACTATAGTCAATGAGTTTCAGATACATTCACCTGCTCTAATAACCTAGTGGTCGTGAATGAATTCTCAGCTTCAGTGTAACTCAGTTTGTTGTATGACTTCCATGAAAATCCTCTTAATTGGCACCATTCTCATTTCAGTGGTCTTGCCCTCTACCTGTGTTTATTGGTCATATAAACGTTGTTGTGCGGAATACGAATCAAACAACCAATCAAAGAGAGAAATAGCGAGAGAAAATAGAAAACAAACACAAGCAAACACAAGGACACACAGATTTAATGTGGTTCGGCAAACACGTGCCTACATCCACGGGGCGGTTGGGGTTTTTTCTTCAAATAATCACCAATGGGTGAAACAAACCCTTACAAGAGATGACGGCTGCAAAATCCGAATTAGAGGTCTATCTTTTACAAAACCCTAACTGGTGTATTTATAGGGAAACTACTGGGCCTTTCAAAATGGGCCTAATCTGGTTTACAAACCCGCCGACAGTCGACTGGTCTTCTTACCAGTCGACTGGTCTTTAGTTCTGGACAGTCGACTGAGACACATCTCCAGTCGACTGCTGCTGCTGTATCCTTAGCCTTTGAAACTTCTCTCTGGACAGTCGACTGACTCCATACCTCAGTCGACTGATGTACTGAAACTTTCGATTGCTGCAGATACGATGGATATAAACAAACTGAACCAGAATCGAGCCATTATCCTACAATCTCCACCTTGGCGAGATCTTCCAAGTATCCAACAATCTCCGCCTTGGCGAGATCTTCCAAGTAGCCCAAGCAATCTCCAAAAATACTCCAAACAAATGCTCATCACCAATTGTAACAAAAACAAACTCCACCTTAGTATGATATCACATACTAACCAAACAAATAGCGAAGCACCATTCCAACCGCCCATGCCAAATCATCAAGCATGCAAAATATTAGCCAGGTTCATGCAATGCTTGAACTTGGTTGCCCCAACAATTTTGGTCAACATATCAGCAGGATTATCAGCTGTCCCAATCTTCACCAGAAGAATATCACCATCCTTTATCAAATCACGCACAAAGTGATAACGGACATCAATATGTTTGGTCCTCGAATGATGAACTTGGTTCTTCGCTAAATGAATAGCACTCTGACTCCACCTTCTCCCGATGAATTCCCAAGCTCTTCAAAAGTCCATGAATCCAAATAGCTTCCTTCATGGCCTCAGCAACTGCCATGTATTCAGCCTCAGTAGTAGACAACGCTACAGTGGACTGCAAATTGGACCTCCAACTTATAGGTGCTCTAGCCATAGTAAACAAATAGCCTGTAGTAGACCGCCTCTTATCTAGATCACCTGCATAGTCAGAATCAACATAACCCACCAATAATCTGCTAATATTGTCATCCCTTTCAAACTTCAAACCCACATCTGTGGTGCCACTTATGTACCTCAAAATCCATTTAGCTGCTTGCCAATGCTCTCTGCCTGGATCATGCATATATCGACTAACCATACTCACCGCCTGAGAGATGTCTGGTCGAGTACAAACCATGGCATACATCAAATTGCCAACCACACTAGTGTAAGGTACATTAGCCATATACTGTCTCTCTTCATCTGTACTTGGAGACTGAGAAGCACTAATTCTGAAATGAGTGGCTAAGGGTGTACTGACTGGTTTAGTTTTCTCATCTATACCAAACCGTTTCAGCACCTTCAAAAGATATTGCTTCTGTGTCAAACTCACTATGCCCTTTGCTCTGTCTCTAGCTATCTCCATCCCAAGTATTTTCTTGGCTTCACCAAGATCCTTCATCTCGAATTCAGAACTCAGCTGATTCTTCAAATTTTGAATCTCCTTAGCATTTTTAGAGGCAATCAACATATCATCCACATATAATAACAGATATATGAAAGAACCATCCTGCAATTTTCTGAAATAGACACAATGATCATACTCACTTCTGGAATATCTCTGCACTTTCATAAACTGATCAAACCTCAAATACCACTGCCTTGGAGATTGCTTCAACCCATAGAGAGACTTCTTCAACCTGCAAACATAATTTTCCTTCCCAGCAATCTTAAATCCATCTGGCTGCAACATATAAATTTCTTCATCCAGGTCCCCATGTAAGAATGCAGTCTTCACATCCATCTGTGTCAATTCAAGATCAAACTGTGCTACCAACGCCAACAAAATCCGAATAGAAGGATGCTTCACAACCGGAGAGAACACTTCATTATAGTCAATTCCTTCCTGTTGAGCATACCCCTTTGCAAATAGTCTAGCCTTGAACCGAACACTGCCTTTTGGACCTTCTTTCTTCGTATACACCCACTTGCAACCGATAGCTTTCTTCCCCTTTGGCAATTGCACTAGATCCCAAGTCTTGTTCTTATGAAGAGAGTTTATCTCTTCATCCATAGCAACTTTCCAATCTGCATTTTCAGAACTTCTAGTAGCTTCTTTGAAGTTGGAGGGAACTTCATCATCAACAATAGGAAGAGTAAATGCAACTGTTTCTGTAAAGCGAGATGGTCGTTTGATATCTCTTCTTTGCCTTCTTGCTGCAATTGATTCTTCCTGCTGGGGAGGGTCTTGGATAGGAACTTCTTCCTCATCCTCAGTATCAACCACATCATCTTCATTTTGGGCAGGAGTAGAATTTCCAACTGAACGCTTTTCTAACTCCACCTGTTGGAGAACTCTCACACCAGTCGACTGAGAGCATCTACCAGTCGACTGTCCCGAGCTAATCTTCTGCTTCTCTTGATCAGGATCACCAGTCGACTGTATATGAGGACCAGTCGACTGTCCCGAGCTGATCATGCTGGTCTCATCAAAGGTGACATCCCTGCTGATTACTAACTTTTTCTGTTCTGGACACCACAACCTGTAACCTTTGACACCAGTACTAAAACCAACAAATATAGCCTTTTTGGCTCTTGCATCAAGTTTAGTTTCAGTTACATGAAAATAAGCAGGACAACCAAATATATGCAATAAACTATAATCAGATGCAGGTTTACCACTCCATACCTCAATAGGTGTTTTGCCTTCAAGTGCTGCTGATGGTAAACGGTTGACAATGTGGCTTGCATATATAATAGCTTCTGCCCAAAATGTCTTCTTCAATCCAGACTGCGCTAGCATACATCTCACCTTCTCAAGTAAGGTTCTGTTCATCCTTTCTGCAACCCCATTTTACTGTGGAGTCTTCCTAACTGTGAAGTGCCTCTGGATCCCTTCATCTTCACACAATTTCAGAAACGGATCGTTCTTGTATTTTCCTCCATTATCTGATCTCAGAACCTTAATCTTCCTTCCAGTCTGGTTTTCAACTTTCTTCTTCCAACTTGTGAACAATGTCAAAACTTCATCTTTGTGTTTCATGGTATATACCCAAACTCGTCTGGAGTAATCATCAACAAATGTAACAAACCAGTGTCTACCACTCATAGAAGGTGTCTGAGTAGGGCCCCAAACATTTGTGTGCACATAATCGAGGATACCCTTCGTCTGATGTACAGCTGTACCAAATTTCACCCTAGTTTGCTTACCCAAAACACAATGTTCACAAAATTCCAACTTGCAACCTTTAGCATCTTTAAGCAACCCTTGCTTCACAAGCCCCTGCAAGGCCTTTTCTCCTGCATGCCCGAGTCGCATATGCCACAACCTAGTAGAGTCGAGAACAACCTGTTTAGGTCTTTCAGTTACACTGGTAGCCTGACCCAAATATGTTTTTCCCTGCAAGAAAAACAAGTTCCTTTTCCTTTGCCCTTTCATCACCACAAGTGCTTCATTAGTCACCTTCAGAATGCCACCTTCACTAGCAAATTTCATTCCACTGGCCTCCAAAACACCAAGTGAAATCAAATTCTTTTTCAAATCTGGAACATACCATACATCTGAAAGCTCCCTAATAAGACCATCGTGCATTAGCAATTCAATCTTCCCGATTCCTACCTTCTTACAAGGCGCATCATTTTCCATCAAAACTACCCCACCATCCATATACTCCAAAGAAGTAAACCACTCCTTTTTCCAAGACATATGATAGGAGGCTGCTGTATCAAGAAACCATACTTCTTGATAAAGTGAGGGACTAGTTGCAAGTGCATAAGAAAAATCATCGTCACTATCTACATTATCAACAATCACATTTGCAGTCGAATTTTCCTTATTTCGTAGCTTAGGACAATCCTTTTTCCAATGCCCCCTTTCATGACAGAAAGCACATTCATCTTTGGCTGGTATCTTTCTGTCCTTTGAAACTCCTCTCGATTTGGAACGAGATTTGTTTCCTTTATTCCCAGATTTGGTTTCAGATCTGGTCTCAGTTCTGCCCCTTACAATCAATGCCTCAGAAGTTTCTCTATCAACCATTTTATCCCTTCTCCTAGTTTCATTATTCAACAGAGCATTTGCAACATCTTCATATTTAACAGTGTCTTTTCCATATATTAAAGTAGTTGCTAAATGATCATAACTTTCAGGTAATGAATTCAACAGAATTAGGGCTTTATCTTCATCTTTAATTTGCTCATCCAAATTTAACAAATCAGCCAATAATTTATTAAATGATTCAACATGAGCGTTCATAGACATACCTTCAGTATAGGTGAAGCGAAAAAGTCTCTTCTTCAAATACAGCCGATTCTCCAAACTTTTCCTCATGTATTTGTCTTCGAGTTTCTTCCATAACACCGCAGCAATGGTATCCCTCATCAAATCATACTTCTGAGCCTTCGCGATAAAGAGCCGAATAGTCCCACACGCAACTCGATTCAACTTCTTCCAATCTACATCAGACATATTCTTTGGTTTTTCTGTCTCCAAAGCAACATCTTGTTCTTGTTGAATCAGAACATCCAACACCTCACACTGCCACATCCTGAAATTGTTTGTTCCATCAAATTTTTCAACTTCAAATTTTGCATTGTGAATCGTTGTTCTGGACGAACTCGATCCTACAACATCCTTGGTTGCATCCGCATCACTCGCCATCTCCCTCTAGGTCGAATCGAAAGCTCTGATACCACTTGTTGTGCGGAATACGAATCAAACAACCAATCAAAGAGAGAAATAGCGAGAGAAAACAAAAAACAAACACAAGCAAACACAAGGACACACAGATTTAATGTGGTTCGGCAAACACGTGCCTACATCCACGGGGCGGTTGGGGTTTCTTCTTCAAATAATCACCAATGGGTGAAACAAACCCTTACAAGAGATGACGGCTGCAAAATCCGAATTAGAGGTTTATCTTTTACAAAACCCTAACTGGTGTATTTATAGGGAAACTACTGGGCCTTTCAAAATGGGCCTAATCTGGTTTACAAACCCGCCGACAGTCGACTGGTCTTCTTACCAGTCGACTGGTCTTTAGTTCTGGACAGTCGACTGAGACACATCTCCAGTCGACTGCTGCTGCTGTATCCTTAGCCTTTGAAACTTCTCTCTGGACAGTCGACTGACTCCATACCTCAGTCGACTGATGTACTGAAACTTTCGATTGCTGCAGATACGATGGATATAAACAAATTGAACCAGAATCGAGCCATTATCCTACAAACGTCATTTTGTATAGGGTATATGCAAGGGTTAAGAAATACATTTTAGGTAAGACATTTACTTTTCATACAAAACTAACAAACAAAAGTCTTTCTCACCCCTGCAGTGTTATAAACTGCAGTTTTGCAATCAGGAAGGATGCTGAAGGGCCAAGGAGGAAGCTCATAGTGAACTCCATGGAAAACTACTTCTGCATCAGACTTTGTGCCATTGTTGGCAAGAAATGCGGCACAAGCTCCCGATTGTAACCTGTATACATACGACTGATGGTATATGCTAAGAGAAAATGATTTTGATCATCTGCAAATCTTTAAGACCGTTATGGTTTAAAAATACACAGTTAGTAGTTCAACCTGTTGATTTGGCCCTATTGAAGTCACTGTGAGCTCGCCATAAAGAAGAACTGGTTCGATGGACTTAATAATTCTATGTAGGTTGGTCAAATGATCCCATTTCGGTTGTCATATCAGACATGATTAAAGAAAACATTCAATTAAATCAAAAAAAAAAAAGAAAACATTCAATCCATTGGTTTCAATCTTGAAGATAAATTAAGTTATCCAAACATGAAAGGATACATGTGATATAACACTAAAGAGAATACTTACCAAGAGGGTGACTAATAAGATTGCTCTTGTTCTGCCTGAGTTAGGAAATACTTACCTTGAATGGCTCATTGTCTACATTGAATGGCTCATTGTCAGTCCTGAACTTGATTCCGGGTATAAAATGCAACCAAAGGGGAAACCCACTACATACACACATACACACTCACATATAAATTCTCCGAATTCGAACACAACATTGGTCGCTTGAAGAAAAAACTAGGACTGCAAAAACAGTAGCAAGGGACACATGAATTTTCACAATTTAACATAAATTAAGCAACTTTATACTTAAAATAATTTCACAACAGAACATTAATGAGGAAGGACTATTCAAATTTATAATTAGCATATAAACAACAACACAGAGAAATATTGCCATGTAATTCTATAAGTCAAGAAAATTGAAAAAGCTGCAACATACCTTAGCAAAACTTATTGTTTGTTGTTCCATTGCTTCATGTATGGTTGCCCTGTCATGCTCTCGCATACTGTACACGCATGTTTTCAACATAAAAAACTGTCATTGTTCAAACACATGGAAGAATATACAAACCATGACGAATTGATACGGATACTATGTCAAAACATATTGAAAAATTAAACTGCATTTCAAAATATTAAAGATGACACATTTAATTTACAAAATGTTCTTCACATTCGCTTGATGGAAGGTTTTCTTGAATGAGGAATAAAACATTTTAAGAAGGTCTCACTGAAAATATACAGAACATGCAATCATATTTAGAGGCCCAAAATAAACATTTATTAGTATTACACAACAGTTGAAGAACTAATGTAAATCTCTTAAAATTACAGTCATTCTTTATTCTCTTGGATTAGAAGAGCAATCTAGCTGACATGCTATTTATTTAGCCTTTTTTAACCACTAACGTTTGTTTGGATTACACCGCCCCGTGTTGAATTCAATGAAGAAGTAACATGAAGCCAACAAATAACAAAATCAAACCTTGATTAGTGGAGGAAAAACAATGAACCACATTAATGCAAGCGTGGCTCATGAATTTCAATCAACTGAATATTCCTTGAAGAGCAACTAAACATTCACTTGATGAATTATTTTCACACAGAAAATCGCCACGGATTAAGATTCCTCCTTTTCTGTACAAATAAGAATATTTTTTTGATTCAGAATCAATCCAACGATCATTTTGAACTTTGAGGTTCTCCAATTCTTATGGCTATCAGATGAAGATGGCATCTAAAGATCTGTAGAGTTTAAGGGGACTAGAAATTCTCATGCAACCACTAACCATGGTTGAAAATATTAAAGAGAGGGCACTCTATTTAAGGGGAGGGTGAGTAATTACTTGTAAGCTCGAATTATTGTGAGCAATCGATTGCTGCTTATCCTATGGGCTTAACCTGCTTTGATCTGTTTTTTGTCTGAATGTCTGTATTTCACAATTCTTCAAGAAAACAAATTATTTATTGATTATTGGCATAACTTTGTGCATCCAATGAATAATTCTAGGTTTGAAAGTCATCATTAGTTTTTCCCACCAAAGTGGTTTAGTCCAGCTTTTTAATCTATTTGTATATATGTGCACATAAACATGCACACACACATTAATACATACTGTAGTTATAAGTGAAATAAATAATCCTTTACAGAGTACTCTTGATATAAGGTTACAAATACAAAAGAAAATATAGAAATAATGCAACAGTTGATAATGGGCAATTATGATTAACTAATTTTATTAATTAAGATTCTAGTTGGCTCTAATTGGACAAACCTGTCAAACTCATCTATGCAACAAAGTCCTCCATCAGCTAACACAAGGGCTCCGGCCTCTAGCATCCACTCCCCTGTGATAAATAAATTGCTAAGATGGCATGTGATACTGACACAAATGGTAAATGAAAATTCAAATGCAAAAATTCTCTCTTATATTAGGATTTAGGAGACAAACTCACAAAAATTCTCTCTGTAACAATAACAATGCATAGAACAGGCTAAAGCTTAGCATAAAACCCTTCAGACCTGGAAACTAAAAATATAGCGCCTTGTACAATTCTACAGCACAATGAAAAAAGAAAAGTGGTGAATAAGAGGGTGAGCAGCAGTTTACAGCTCAGTCTATTATCAAAATCATTGGTGTATTTTGTTGCAGTACATGTTCCCCTTGATAAATAGTGAAAAAGTTGACAGCAAAGTGAAATGTGAGGATGACGGTTAAAAGAATGACAAAAATTAAACAAATACAGTTGATGGTCATTTACACTAATAAAGAATAGCAAGATAAAGCATGTCAACAATCAATACTTCGCTATATTTTGTAGAAAATCAATGTTTTAACCAACATCAGTTACACAAGACATCAGTATCAAAGTAAATAGGAGGTAAATTTTGAATATTGACGAAGCGGTGAAGCATGAACTACAAATTGGTTATAAATGGGAAATAATATACCTAATAAAAGAATAACCAGTTTAACTATGCATTTGATTAAAGATATATCGATAACACAAGTACATGGAGCAAGTAATTTTTAAAATTGAACTTTAGTTGTCAATTAATTCCATTCATTTTTCATGGTATATAAATAATTTGGGTAAACAGAGAAGATTGGATGAAAGTTATGTCCGCTGATTTAACACAAAATCAATATATTATATATGTAATGAAGAAACTTACTTTGTCAGTTAAGTCAACTACGACTGTCTCCCTACCCTCTTCTTTCTCAACAACAAAAGTTTCCCCTTCAAAATTGCTTCTACCCTCTTCTTCTTTTGACTCAACAAACTCAATACTCACATCCATAACATCAGAAACAGGCACCATGGGAGTATTCCGAACAATAGCTTTCTTTTCTTCACTCTCTTTCTCCTCCTCCTTAGCCTCAGCAATTCAAAAACTGATTCCAAATTCCACAAAAACATGAAATTGCAAGAAATCAGACCTGCAATCCGCTCCCAATCATGCGATTGATAGCATTGTTGCCGCCTCCACCAACTCCGACCACCTTGATCCTCGCCGAGTCCATCGAAACAAACGGCGAGTAGCTCGAACACCGGATCGGAACCGACCGAGATGGAGCTCTTCTCGAAGAGTTGCGAGGCGGATTGCTGCAGTGAGAGAAGAGGGGTTGGGAAGTGGGGATTCGAAGACAAAAAGACGGCAAGCTTGGGGAGAGAGGATTTGGGGAGAGAGGGATTCGGGTGTGAGAGATAGAAAAGAGAGAGAGAGATGGGTTTGAGCCTGAGACATACTCTATAAATTGGGAATATTTGAGATTTGGGGGGAAAATGAAAAAGTTGGGGGGAAAATGAATTATAGAATATACCCACCTATACCCACAGTTTACTATTCGTCTGTGGGTATACAATGTCTGTACCCACGGTTTTAGTGATCCGTCACTATAGGTGTCCGTTGGTATATGGCAAATTTCTTGTAGTGTGATGGTCCACTGCAATAATGAGGAGAGACTCAAAAAGGTGTTGCTGTTGGGAGGTATCGAGGGTGATGATTTCTACGTCACGTTTAGCAGATGGTCGAGAGGCTTTGGGGCGCTCAAAGTAAATCAGCTTCCTTCGGTATGGATCAGACTCTTCAACTTACCATTTCACTGTTGGGTTCGAGCAGGTTTCCTCAGTCTAGTGAGTGGTTTTGGCCACCTTATTGCCATAGATCAGTATTCCAAACTCCAATCTAGACGGGAATATGCCAAAATTCAAATTGGTATCGAAAACCAAGCTTGTATACCATCGATCATTCAAGTTATGTATGAAGATCACTGTTACGATGTCAAGGTCATAGTGGAGAGGAAGAAACTGTTGAATATATTGGTATATTCTCTCTTTATAAATATTGCATGTGCATATGAGTAACACGTGTATTGAACGTATAATTGACTGGATATTGGAACGCGGGTTTGTGGGCTTATAACCCGATACCCAAATCAGTATTTAGAGATAAACACTGGCTTGTGATAGAAGTCTAGGTATTCCAATTTTGATACCTAGGGTGAATATCTCAAGTAACTTAGATCTAAGATATTAACTCTAATTCCCAATTGTTAATTTCTCACAAACTATAACAATCTTGAGATATTTTTAATCAATTTGTGAGATTAATTAAGAGGGAAATCGGAGTTTTGTTGGATCTTGTAGGATCTCGTTGGAGCCGTCGGATCTCGTCGAAACCTTAGTAGCCGCCGTCGCTGATCGTGGATAACCTACCGTCGGAGTCCCTCTCTCCGCCTATCGCCTCCTCCCCCGTCGATTGCGTCACGAGGAGTCGACCCTGAGTCGAGGCACTCGACTCACGAACCCAACGGTACTCGACTCGCCGGTGCCGCTCTCGCCCCCTCTCTTCTCCGATTGCAGTCGACGGCAGCCTCCCCCTCAGGCGCCGACTCCGATCATCTTCTCTCTTCTTCATCTTGGCAGATTGGGTCTGTGTGTGTGGAACCTTACTTTGAAGAAGATAGTGAAGGGAAGAAGGAGATATCAGATCTGTTTTGATTTGGTTTGTTGATTGGTTCATCATGGTGTTTGGTGTTTGGGGTCAAGGAAAGGATCCTATGTGTGTTCTTTTGACTCAGAAATGACCAAGAAAATAGTCCTATGGTTAAGGACCTGCTCTTATGTGTTTGGGAGTTTTGTAAGGGGATCTTTGGTGCTCTTGGGATTGATCAGATCCCGACCTCAGATTGAGTCTATCTATTGGTGTGTGGTGTTTTGGGTGCAATATGGATTAGATCGAATTTATTCCCAAAAAGACTTGACTCTAATCAATTGAAGGGGAAGAGATGGTGAAAGATATGTTCTTTACTTTCCTCAAATTAAATTTTTGTTAAATATTTTGCTGTGCTGGAAGTTCAAAAATATTCGTTTTAAGTTTATGTTTTGAATTATAGAATTACTGTGATGTTAAGTGGTTAAGTTCAAGACTGTATTAATCATTTGTTTAATTAAATACAAGCTAAACAGTTGTTTTGGCTATGTGCTAAAACAAAATATCTATTTTGATAAGTTAAACTGTATGTTTTGACTATAAAGTTTGGATCTCCAAATTAAATTATTGCTAGAATTAAACAGTGTCAATAATTCGTTTAATTAGCTAATCTTTAACAATTTGATGAATGCAGGAACTTCAAAGTTACTTACAAATTGTGTGTTGGAGACGATGGATATGCATCACGGTTGAATAAGTCTGCACTACGCAGGCTTCTCCATCGAATTTGGAAAAACACTTCTAACTTAAAGTGTCGGTATGATCTACTTTAACCTCTTAGTATTTTCATGTGATGAATGTGTTAACGTTTTGTGCGTTTGATCACATGATTGAGAGTTTTAGATCATAGTTATTCTCGCTTTAAAAACTAGCATGTTTAGGGTTGTTAAGTGCTTTATCATACTATGTGTATAGATATTTTGACAAATTCATTGTTTACAGTTTGCGTGAGATCGTATATTTGCTTCCCCAATAAAATAAAATAATTTTTTTTATGTATAAGATGTATAACAAATGTCTATAACTTAGGAGAGAGCATCTCTTAATGTACGATATGACTCCGTTAGTTACGTTTTGTTCTTTCTCATTCATTAACTCTGTGTGCAAAATTGAATTATAGCATGTTAGTTATTATCTCGTTTAGCGTTTCGAAGATGATGAAGAACAAATAAAGAAAATTTTGCTTACTGTGTTTGAGCAAATGGATATTGTTAGAACCATTAGAGAAAGCAAATAATTTTGTAAAATGTGATAGAGTAATTTTTTATTAACTCTTATAATGTGCATATATTGTCAATCGCATGTATAAGTTGAGTTTAATAAATGTGACAATTAATAATAATAGTTCTAATTGTGTTCTTAAACATAGCATAATTGGCTAGGATTTGAGAACTATATATTCAATTGTTTGTGAGAAAATGTGATCTAATTATCAAAACTGTGGGGGAAATGGAGTTAAAAGCTATTGAGTAAAAAACTTTAACATCCAAGTTATTTTGAAATTTAGAATCACTATGAACTATATATTAAATTGTTTATTTTTGTTAAAACTTATAATTCTACTGAATGATACTTCATTAAATATGACAAATGTGAAGTTTGAACTCAGATTTTGATCACTAGAAAATCATTTTGTATGGTCTCTAGGAGTTCATAACTTTTTGAATCAATACATTCTGATATTTGTGATCTCGGTAGCTTTGTAACTATGTGAGATAAATTTTTTTTTGTCAGGAGTATTTAATCGCTTTTGTAGATGATTAATATAAGTCTGTCATATATATGAAGAATGAAGCACTTTTTGTTCTTAATGAATTAAAATTATAGTTAAATGCTAAAAATCATGGGTTCAGATTTGATAGAGGTGATGAATATGTTTTAACAACTTTAGAGAAGTTTGCATTGGGCATAATCTCTACTGCACTCTACTTACAACAGTCAAACGGTATTGATAAAAGTTAGAATCAAACACTTAGTGAAATGTTGAATTCTATATTATTAACTGATGTTTGTCTTGTGTAATTATGAGTGATGTTGTATTGTTAATCATATCTCTAATGTGTTACTACACTCTAAATTGAATACACCTTGCAGATCATGGTATGAAAACACAATAATTTTGTTAAAGTAAAAAATTTGTGTTGTGATACATTTGTTAGAGTACATGACCCTAGAAGGCCTAAAGTAGGACCTACAACAAATATTTGTGTGTATTTAGAAAGTGCAAAATGTAGTTTCTGTGGACAGATGTTGGATCTATCTAATTTGTGTTAGAAGAATCTAGACCTGCAGAGTTCTTTGAGGATGTGTTCATCAAAGATAAATGTATGAAATATTCTAGTCCTACAGACACGTTCAATGATTCAAAGTTGGAATCAAGAACCAGCCTTACTGACACTCAAAAACCTGAATGACAAATGAGCTAAGAAGAGTCTTAATAGACAATGAGATGATTTTTGTGTCATATAATAATACTTTAATTTAGTTGATCTGCCGAAATGGGCTAAAACTATAGTAAGTGGGTTTTTGTAGAAGAAACTTAATTTTGAGTGTTCAGTAGCAATTTCAATGCTTTTTAGTAGCTAACAGATTAACTGAGGAAAATGGGGTAGATTTATTTGATGTCTACTCACATGTTTGTCATATTGCTAAAATAAGTATTCTTCTTACCCTTATATCTATTGTAAATTTTGTCATTCATAAAGGATATTAAAAGGGCTTTGTACTTGATGTTTTGTACTGAACAGTTTTGTACTGAAAAGTTTTGAACTAATATGTTTAGTGAACAAGATTTACAATTTAGTAAAATCGTTGTATGTTCTTAAAATATGTATAGCCAACGAATAAATAATTTGAAATTTTTTGAAAGAGCCTAGTATATGAATTAAGTCATTCAGATCAGTGCCTTCAACTTTGTGGTGTGTCAAATATAGTGGCTATTATTTACACGTTCTGTTGACATGCATGTTCTTGGAAGTGACCTCTCTATTACAAATGAAGTTAAAATTGTACTATCCAAATAATTCAACATGGAAACCTAGGTACTGTGGACACCGGGTATAAGAGTGAGTTTTCAGTTGGCAAGAAATAACTCTTAATCAAACTCATCAAATCAAAATGTATTTTAAAAGTGGGAATATGGTGATTGAAAGTGTGTTTTGAAACACCTTATGATTATGATAAAAGGTTGACACCTAATGATGGTGCAACTATGAGACAGGTAGATCATTCTAAAGAAATTAACAGTCTCAAGTATATAAAGATCTGCACTAGAATAGACATAGCCTTTGAGGTAGGCATGATCTGCAGATTCACTAATAATCTCATTCACAATTGAGTGCCCTTAAGAGGCTATTGCCTGAGTGGTATTCAAGAGTTTGCTTTGTGCTACTCTAGTCATTCTTCGAATGAATGGCTGATCTAATGCATTATGATGCTCAGAATTTAGTGAAAGTCGATAACTAGTAAATATGTGTTTACACTAGGAGAAACAGAAATGTTATGGAAATAAAAAGCAAACAGGCACTGTGCTATCATCCATGAAATCAGACCTCTTGTGTATCCTCTGCAGGGAAAAAGACTGAGTGGATTGAAGAAATTGTTGCTAGTTATCTATTAAGAAATTTAAGTAACTCTCTAATTCTGTTATGCGACTATCAAGCTACAGTGCACTGTAGCTTATAACTCACTCTATAATAGTAAGAGGAGTATATTAAGGCTAAAAGAAGCCTAGTTGAACTTTTTCATAGATAAAGTGCAATTGCGACAAGTATGGCTAATGCTCTTGCAAAGAGACTTGAAAGTGATCTAATTATCAAAATTGTGGGGGAAATGGAATTGAAAGCTATTGAGTCAAAGCTTTAACATCCTAATTGTTTTGAAATTTAGAATCCAATTGGAGCCATAGAGAAGTTCAAATTTAAGCATCAAATTTAGGCAGTTGACATGTTTTAGATAATTTTGATGATTCCACATAAATTTCACAAATATATAATGTCATTCCAATTTTGATGGTATTATATATTTAGGAAATTTACTTAGAATAATCATATTATTCCAATACGAAACATGAAAACTTGTCGATGTGTTTCCGATGATTAAATTGTCTTAAATATTATTCCCATTTTGATGACATGTCTTTTATGGATACATGTTTCATTTCAATTTTGGTGATTCGATGTTAAACCATGATTGAAATGATAGTCTTTTCATTCCAATATGAAACATAGTATGATTCTTGTGTAGAAACTATAAAGTTCATGTACTTTATTTATTAAAGATACTTGATTGTGATGCTTGCGTTATATTTTTGCTAAGCTAATTATGAATTGTACTAAGTTCTTTTGTGGAACTAGATACTTTGTGAAATTCGTTGGAATTCTTAGAGATGTTTCTCTTGATATTCTTGTTTTCAATAAGCTAGTAAAGATGGAAGAGTTGAATCTGTCAACATAGATTTCAAAATAATAATTTGCTCAAAATGGAAGAGTAAATATAAAGCAGTGTGCAAGGATATAATTTTAGTTTATTTCTTTCGAGAATAAATTAGTTACTTACTTGGTAAAACTTCTGTCGAGTTTAAGATTCTTGTGTTCATGAGTTTAAAACTCATATTTTGTTCTTGAAGTTTATTTGCTTTGTTTGATTTTGAAACTATGACAGATTATTCCAGTTGGTTTAGTCTTTGTGAACTATTCTGAATTGGATATGGTTTGGAACTATTTAATTATATTGGTTTAGTCTTGATTGAACTATTCAGTTTTATAATTCTATTGGTTTTTATGAAACTATACCTTTGTGATGCTTTTCTTTTATGGACTGCTATTAGCTAGTCAGTTTTGTACTGAACTGATGAGATAATCCAATACTTTATATATTGAGAATATAGGAGGAAATTGTTGGATATATTGGTATATTCTCTCTATATAAATATTGCATGTGCATATGAGTAACACGTGTATTGAACATAAAACTGACTGGATATTGGAACGCGGGTTTGTGGGCTTATAACCCGATATCCAAACCAGTATTTAGAGATAAATACTGGCTTGTGATAGCAGTCTAGGTATTCCAATCTCGATACCTAGGGTGAATATCTCAAGCAACTTAGATCTAAAATATTAACCCTAATTCTCAATTGTTAATTACTCACAAAACATAACAGAAACGAGTCTCTTTTTGGGGTTCACCTGAGAACTCGAGGTCGATTTCAGACGAACGGTCGAAATTGAAAGTAATGGAGGTTGAAGAAACAATCCAACCGTCAATCAAAGTGTCGACAAATCTGAAACGTCCATCTTCAGGGACTGAGCTATCCGGTGTGAAAGAAAAGTTACCGTTGGATCAGCAAGAGAGGAATCCTATCCATCCAACACAGGGCAAAGCAGTTCGAGCACTCACAGCGGATCCTGGATACCAACTCCAAGTGTCAGGAACGGCGCAGGATTTAGGGGATGCGACATTTGGCAGAACAGGGATGGTTGAAAAGATAGACAGATCAGAGGAGAATGGGCCATTTAGAGTGGACCCCACTTTCGGTATAAGCAAGCATGTTCAACGGCATGGGTTTAATGCTGAAGAGGCACAAAGGTATGGTTCCAATAATGTAGAAGCGGGCCCCAGTCGTACGGCACATAAGGAAGATTGCGTTATGTAGGGATGGCATTCGGGGCATTCGGGCCACTCGGGCCGGTCCGGGCCGGGTTTTACCGGGCTTTGACCGGTCCTGGGCCTATCCGCGCCGGGCTCCTCCACTACGCGGGCCGGGTCGGGCCGGGCTCAAGGTTGGAAATCTTGGCCTGGACCTGGTCCCTGGACCCAAGTGTGGGGGGCGGACTGGGCCTGGCCCGTGTTTAGGGAGATTTTTTTTTTGTGTAAAATATTATTAAAGATCAAGTATATGGATTTGTAATTTCATAACAATTGCAAAAAATAAAATTTTATAAATAATTGAAGTACTTGAATAAATGAAGTACATGATTTAATAAATTTGAACTTCTTGAATAAAATGAAATACATTAATAAAATTCATACAAATTCATCTAATTACATCAAATTACAAATCAAGTGAATTATTTGAATTTAAAGATCGAGATGGCTTCTACTTAGATTGAAGAGAAGGCATTGGACTATTGTTGTGCACTTCAACTTAACCTAAATATAGAATCTCATCACCCTAAATTTTCCAATTAATTACAGTTTATTGAACAACATTTTAATGTAAATTAACTAAATGTAATCGTTCATTCATCGTTACTTATTGATCCAGCTCCAGCTTGTGCTTCAAGTAAGTCTTGGGTTCTCTCTTCCACTTTCATCCAATCTTCGGCGCATACTAGCATCTCCAAATTTTTGGCTGTCAATCGGTTCCTGCTCGGGCTCATTATCCTGCTACCAAGAGAAAAAAACACTTTCCGATGCAACAGTTGACACCGGTGTTGTTAGCAGATCTTTAGCCATACGAGAAAAAATATTAAAAATTGCTTCATTACTCTTCCAAAATTGTAACACATTTTCTACATCTTCAACTGCACTTTGTGCATTATACCAATTCAACTCATTTGGTGGATTTGTACTTGGTTTTTTTGATTTAATAAGATTTAAAACACCAATACTAGCTTGACTCTTTCCTTTTGCTAATATGGAGGAAGAAGAAGAAGAAGAAGAATCAACATTTTATGTTTGTGTTTGTGTTTGAATAGTGTTAGATGAAAAATCCTATCATAAGATCATATAACCTAGTCAAAATATCCTCAAATTTACGAGTAAAAGCAACATGATCAAAATCTAGTATTGCATCGTGTGGGGCATAAGTGTAAAAAATTTCAATTAAATTTTTTGTACCATCTAATTTAATTATAGGATTTATTACACTAGCGACACAATATAACATAGGAATTGGATGAAAATATTTCAAAAATTTAACATATGCCGCATTTACCATATCTCCAATAAAATGGTCATTTTGCAAATCTTTAATTGTTGTCATCATAGTTACAATTTCAAGTAAAATACCACTAGATGTAAATGTATATGTTTTTGAAAATTGTAAAGTTACATCGTTAAAAGGTTGTAAAAATTTATACAAACTATCGGCAAAAAATCAAAAATCATCATCTAGCATACAATTTTGCATACCCATTGCGACACAAAAATCTCTAAGATTAAAACGATAATGAAGAACAACAACTAATAATTCAAAGGTAGAATTCCAACGATGTCGTACATCTTTAGGAAAACGTCTACATACAATGTCCCTAAGTTTACACCAATCATGAAAAGCTTGATAAATTGAACCACTCAATGTAATATAATGAACACAATCTCTCATTGCTTCTTGTTTATCATTTTCATATTTTAGTGCATCTTGCACACAAAGATTTAAAATGTGACAAGCACACCTAACATGAAAATTTTCGGGTTCTATAAGATCTAAACTAACTTTTAAACTCTCAATTGTCTTAGTATTATTGGAGGCATTATCAAAACCAATAGCAAACACTTTATCATAAATACAAAAATTATTACATGCTTCCATAATGTGTGTCTATAATTTCACCCTTATGTGGGTACCTAACATATCCAAAAGAAATTATTCTCTTTTGAGGTAACCAATCCGAATCTATCCAATGACATATTACAAACATCATTGGAACCCCTAATTACCCAGATTTTGGCTATTAAAAGAGCAGTGGCAGCCGTCTCTTTGCTGCACAAAACAAAAGTATATTTTATTATTGGTTTTCTTGGAGTTTCGAAGCGAGGATCTTGGATTTTTGCGAAGGAGCTTTTTCTTATTCTTAATTATCTTCGTTGATTCTTCAATAAGGTGAGTGACATATGTTTGATTTCTTATTGTTCTATGCATGCTAAATATGAAGATTTGTCTAGTAGAATACATCATAGATGGTTGTATGATGATATAATGAATATATTGATGGATGAATAATTAAAAATAGAACTTTTATGAATGCTATGCAATTGATTAATGAAATTTCTATATAGATGACTTGAGATTGTTAAAAACTTAGTCGGAACCATAGATATGATGTTTTCTTTCATATTCTTGCTGATTTGAGTATACATAATGAGATTGTGTGCTGAAGGATGTCTAAAGTCAAATAAAGAAGGGAATTTGTTGTTGTTGTGTGTGTGTGTGTGTATATATATATATATATATATATATATATATATATATATATATATATATATATATATATATTAAAACACAAAGAAAGCTATCATATTTATATTAAAACACAAAGAAAGCTATCATATTTATATTAAAACACAAAGAAAGCTATCAAGTGGCTCACATTCAATTCCCTCAAAATCAAAGGCCCAGATCTAACCTTACAAAACACATTTTTCCTCCCAAAATTTTAAATCCCAAAACCAAAATTTCCCTCCAAAACTAAAAAACTCATTACTTTATTACTATCTCTCTCTTCTCTCTTCACTTTTTCATATTTCTCTCTTTCTCTCTTTCTCTCTTTCTCTCTACCTATCTCTCTCTCCCATTTTTTTTTTATTTACATGGAAATTTAGATTTTAAGATTTCAGATTTGTAAAATTTTAGAATTTTTATGTTTTTTTATTGCACATGTTATACCGAAAATATCAAATACCTCTTCAAGTGTTAAATTTCATCATTTTCCACACTTAAAGTTCTAAGAAATTTGATTTTACACCTCCATTTATAATTATTTTTTAACATATACTAATGAAAACATGGACTTTTATTTACAACTAATTATTGTCATACTATTCAAACTTGAGCTACATAATTGTTGTTTTACTGTTTACAGGGCTTTTCGTGTTTTGTATCGTTTCGATAGCGTGCCGTAGGCACGTGCCCACGGGCAAATGTAGTATATATATATATATATATATATATATATATATATATATATATGATCTGTTTGAGAGTTCTGATGATGGAAAACTTGACTGATGAATGTTGTAAATGCATATAATCTTGGGTAAATTAATGTAACTTGTTTTATACATGCTAATGAGATGCAAGAAGGGTTTTAAGAATCAAAAGATCGAGTTTTGAAGGTTGAATTGAATTTTGAAGTTTCGGGTCTGATGCTTGTAGGCCGAAAATTAATTTCGAAGTTTTTGTGAAATTTTCGATTAGATCTTGAATTATATTGATACTGAGATCGAATTGAACATTGCACTACTCTTATATCATGATTCTTGTTGATTTTACTGATATATATTCACATATATACATATATATTCATAATGTTCTGATTTGAAGAAGTTTTGAAGAAAAATTAATCTTTTGTGAATTTGATGAGAGTATGATTTAATTTATAAACTCCAATATGTTAAATAAGTTGTATTTGATCATCTCAGAATTTTTATTTTACAAATTTATGCTTTTAAAGAGTTAAAACCATGTATCAATAGAAAAGTGCACGAAATTCAAAGATGTGTTTTCTTGAACATGTCAGTCGACTGCATCCATTTAACACACAAAATGTCGGTCAACTGTCAGTTGTGGGTTTTCGGATTTTTAGCACGACAGTCGACTACTGTCTTTTGAACTAACATGTCAATCGACCATCAGCTACTGTGCTGATTGTTTTAATTGAATTATGTTTTCGTCTCTTGAACTATTATTTCTTCGAACTTATGGAGTATTGATCTACTGTTTTAAATGATGTGTTTAGTACAGATTAGTGTATTTTACAGAGAGTTATATTTTGATTAAATGAGATTTAATTGGTATTTCTATAACTTTAAAAAGCAAATAATATATGGATTTCGAGAGGTTGATGTTTTGTGATTTTTCCATAACCTCAAAATGTGAAACTCGGTTGTTTGAGAGATTTAATCTCAGATTTTACTTCTGAAAATTTGTGGGTATTTGTAGGGATGGCATTCAGGTCGAACGGGCCGGGCCGGGCCGGACCTGCCCGGGTTGGATGTTGACTTGGGCGGGTTCGGGCCGGGTTGGTGGCTTAACCGAGCCGAGCTGGGCTGGGCCAGGTCGAAAAATGGAAATGGCGACCCGCCCAATTCGTGAATCCTTTCAGGTCCAACCCGGGTCGGGTAGGGTCGGGTCGCGGGTTGGCTCGTTTAGATAGATTTTTTTTTTAAACTTAAAACAATAATAATAATAATAATAATAATAATAATAATAATAAACATTAAAAATCATAATAATAATAATAAGATTGAAAGAGTGAAATTGCCAAAAAATATTGAAATATTATTCATATGATTTTAAGTTATACAAGTTTCACAATTTCTAATGAAATAAAGAATTCAATTCACAAATTTGTTTTTCACACTAACATATTTCTTATATACAATTTCAATTTACTTCAACTTTTCTATTTTGAAATAACAAGTACAGATATAATACAATTTTTTTATCTATTTACAATTGTCTTCAAGTTGATGGCCTTCAATTTGTTGTTGTTGGTCTTGAATTCTTCATTTTGGTTGTTGTTGTTGTTGTCGTTGTTCTTCCGGCGAGTTGCTTCCACTTGTGGACGTAGATAATGCTTTTCCTTGTATCTTATCTTCAGCCTTCAGCCAGTCTTCTGTGCAAACGAGCATCTCTAACGTGTTGGGCTTTAAGCGATTTCTGTAATCAGTTAGAACCCTGCCACTTGAAGAAAATATACTTTCAGAAGCAACTGTAAAGACAGGAGGAGGAGTTAGTAAATATTTAGCCATATATGACAGAATACTATAAGTGTGTTCATGGTCTTTCCACCATTGTAAAATATCTAGTGGAGAAGAAGAAGACTCAGAATCTTGTTGGTTATACCAATTTAATTCATTTGGTTGATTAGTCCTAGGTTTTTTGGATTGAATTTGTGCAAGTAAATTAAATGTTCTATCATCAAATTTACTCTTACCCTTACCTTTAGAACTACCAGAAGAAGAACTAACTAAAGAAGTTGGACTGCTAGAAGCAAAAGATCGATCATAATAATCATAATAATCATACAAGTTATTTAATGTAGATTCAATTTTAACTAAAAAAGAAGCGCAATCAATTACTATTTCTATTTCTTCATTTTTCCCAAGTAATGAAAAAAATATTTCAATCAAACTCTTCATACCTTCTAATTTGATACGGTGATCCATAACGGTAGTAACACAATTCAACATAGGAGGAGGATAAAAATACTTCAATTTTTTTTTGTATGCAGGTTTTACAATATCACCAACAAAAGTATCATTTAACATTTCGTTAAATGTTTGCATCATACCAACTATTGAAATAAAAATGCGACTAGAAGTAGATTCATATGTTTTTGAAAATTTTAAAGTTGCGGTTTTAAAAGGTTCTAAAAATTTCAACAAAGATTCGGCATAAAACCAATCGGTGGGAGTCATTTCAAAATTTGGCATATTTTTTAGGATACAAAAATTATTTATAACTGCTTTATAGTCGGTAACAACATGTAGTAAATCAAAAGTAGAGTTCCATCGGTGTTCAACATCCTTTGGAAATCTTCTAAAAGGTATATTTGAAATCCTACACCAATTTTTCCATTCTTGAAATACGTTAGGACTTAATGCAATGAAATATACACAATTTCTAATTTTAAGTATATATGGATCAGCTATTTTTAATGCATCTTGAACACATAAATTTAAAATATGACATGCACATCTAATATGAAAAATATTATCAGATGGAGGATTTAATGTGGATTTTAAAGTAGTAATTGCTGCACTGTTGTTAGATGCATTATCAAAACTAATACACATAATTTTATCGCGAATATAAAAAATATCACAAATTTCTAAAATACGGTTTGCTATTTCAGCGCCACTATGGGGATACGGCAACGCGGTAAGTGATATGATTCTTTTTTGAAGAATCCAACCATTGTCGATCCAATGACAAGTTATTCCCATCGTTGGAATATTGTTGACACCCGTCCAACAATCCGAAGTTAAACTAACTCTATAAGTTAAACTCCATAAAATTGCAATCAAAGCGTCCTTCATTTCATTGTACACTTTAAAACAATCTGATTTGCAAGTATTTCTCGGAATTGTTCTAAAATGAGGGTTTAAGGCCGTTTGATTAAAATTTTCCAAGTCCCTACTTTCGGGATAGGAAAATGGTAACTCTTCCTTTATTACTAATCGGGCCATTTTCCAATGAACAAGATCGGGATCATAAGGGTGGCTATCAACTAGACCGGTCCAATGGTTGATTTTTCGTTGGCCGGGTAGGTCAACAAGAAGGTCTTTATGGTTATGTTGGATGTGTCTACTAATTGTACCGGTGCCATCACCCCTTTTGAATTTATATGCCTTAGAACATGTTTCACAAACTTTCAACCCTATATCCGGATTTTCTTCATCCGGAATAAAATCGTAAAATTTATGCCAATCACTACTTTTTCCTCTACTTTTCTACCACTATGGGGTTATGTGGTTTTGGTTGGTTGTTGTTGTTGTTCTTCTTCTTCTAATTGTATGTCTCCTACAACCTCATCGTGTGTACCCCATTGTTGGGTAGGAGGATCTTGGTACTCTTCTGAAGGGTCACTAATTGGGACAATTGGTAGCCTACGAGAAGTGCCGGTGGAATCTTGTCCACTTTGGCTACGACCGCTACCGCGTGATCTAGACATATTGTAGTAATGTATGTAAAAAAAACTACACAATGTAGGAGCAATGAGTTATAAAAAAAATCTAGAAAATAAGAGGGTTGAGATAGAGAAGATCAAAAAACCAACAAAAATTATAACTACAACAAAAATTAAATAAGAAAGAGGTATGAAATTTTGATACCGTTCATCGTGGATACGCGTATATAAAAAACCCGTGAAAATAAGAATAGAAGTAGAAGTAAAAATAAGCGATTCCGGAATTGAAGAGTTGAGGAGATCTTGAAGGAGAGTTGAAGACTTGATCACTTGGAGTTGGACGAGAGTTGAAGAGTTGAAGACGTTGTTGAATTTTAATTTCGATACGATCGGAATTTGATCGTGTATATGCCTTGAAGACTTGCTTATTGAATACTTCAATTGTTCACAAATTACTTAGAAATGAGTTATAATAGGAGAAAAAGAGAGTTTTTTGTGAATTTTTTGATGGGATTTTGGGGGGTATTTATAGGGTAAAAATAAAAAAAAACAAAAAAAAACCCCAAAAAACAAAAAAAAAACTGCTATAAGAGCCGTTTTGGCTCTCTATCGTACAGGACCCAACGACCCCCTTTTGCGACCTGTTGGACCCGTTCGGGTCAACGGTCGACCCGGGGTGGGTCAAACGGTTCGCAACCCGTGGGTCGACCTGCGGGTTGGCAGGCGGGTTGGAGAATTTAACCGGGTTCGCGGGCCGGGTTCGGCCGGTTGGATCTGATATTTCGGCGACCCGGGTTGACCTATTATTGTTCACGGGTTCGACCCGAACCCGAACAGCCGTTTTGCTGGCCGGATTATACGGGCGGGTCGCGGGCGGGTCAGCAGTTGACCCGGTCCACTTGCCATCCCTATGTATTTGGATAAATTTGGAATTGTTGATTTTAAGAAGTTTTCTTAATATAAACGAATTGATGATGGAATTAAGAGTTTTTAATGAAAGGTTTTGTGTTCATATTTGATTTGTGAGTCTCTAGAGGTTGAGAAGGATTTTTGTAAACTGGCAAATGAGATTTTTGTGGTTATTGGCCAGTTTGGGCCTTGGGGTTGTTTTGGTGGAATTAAGTCCGGCAGGGTACACCAACTCTAGAGATGGAGAAATTGTGTTTTTATTAATAATAATCAACCAAAGGACAGACACTAGTGGAGATGTGATAGAACTTGAAAAACGTAAGTATGGGCTCTGTTGTTAGTCCAACGGATGTATTCCAAGATTGTGTGTTGTTGTGTCTATAGAGGACAGTTGGTATGTTCGCGTGTCGAGGGTCAGCAAGCCTATTCACGGAACATACGGTGCATTCTCGTGTCGAGGGTCGGCGGGCCTATTCACGGGATGTACTGTGTATCTGCACGTCTAGGGTCGGCAGGCCTATTCGTGGGGTACACGGCAGGGAGGTGATTCTCCGATTTTTTAGCTATGCTTACATGATGCTTGCGTGTCAATGGTTGTCAGGCCTATTTGCAGAGTATTCTAGATCTGGTTTCTATCACTATAGTAGGATTAGTTGCATAACGAGAAATTTAACCCTATAAAGTGGAGAACGATAAGGCTTGCACCAGACCTATGTAGTATGAAATGCATAGAGTCCGACAAGTATGCATTAGAGAGTCATCATACTACATTGTGTTTTCTTGACTTGTATTATGCATGATGTTTTTTGTTTTCCTACACTTGACACTTAGCTTCGTTTCACTTGATGTTTTCATACTTTATTTATTGTTATTTCATATTCCGTTTGTTACTGCTGTGGGTACGTGTTGATTATGAATTTATTCTTTATGTTTTATTTAAATTATATTTTTTTATGTCACTCACACTGTTATGGCTGACCCCTGTAGTTTTGGGGTTAGGGTTATCTCTAGCCTCATGTTTTACAGGTAGGTACCATTAGCTTGGGATTGGATACTTGTGGTAGAATGATAATATGACTTATGCAAATTATAAAAGAATGTATTGTAAAAGAAAGAAATTGTAATTCAAGGTGTTTAATTTTCGATGTGCTTTGTAAAGAATTGATGTATTAAAAGTTAAAAAATATTATGTCTTTTGGCTATTTTTACTATTACATTGAGGTAGATGCTGGAAATTGTGCCACGTATTTCTGAGTTTATTATATTAGAAATTCGGGGCACTACAACTTGACCGGTCCTTTGGTGTATTTTTTGTTGTGTGAGCGTGTCTTTAGAAAATTCGGGTTGACATTTTTCCAAGTGACACTTAAGTGTATCCGTTCCCGATCCTGTTTTAAACTTATATGGCATTTGACACTTCTTACAAATTTTAAGTCTTACACTTTTATCATTTTGTGTTGGGACAAAAGTGACATATTTGTGTACTTCGGAAGTGGGTCCTCTTGTTTTACAGAATTGAGAATGGACTTATTTCGTGTCTTATGAATGTATGTCTTCTAATACTACATCTTCCATGTGTGTGTGTGTGAAATATCATGCAAATCGGGAATACTATCAAAATTTATAAATGTTTCTTCACTATTTATTTGTGGAATTAAAGGAATGGAAGGAATGCGACGAGGTGAGCTTTATTCTAGGCTACTATGTCTGCCGCGTGATCAGTTAGATGTCATCTAATTAATAACTAGTGTATGTATGTTTGGAGAAAAAAATCTATAAATAAGAAGAGAGAATTCAAAAAAACAAAAATTCAAAGTATGAACTAGTGTATGTTATAAAAAAATTCTGCAAAAAGTAAAGATAACTAAACAATTATACAAAATAAGTATGAACTAGTGTATGTTATTTATCAAAATATAAAAATGAAGAAGAGAGTGTTCAATAAAACAACAACAATTAAGAGATGAACTAGTGTATGTTTAAAAAAATTATAAATAGAAGGAGTACAACAAAACACAAAATGAGAGTAATGAACTAGTAATATATTTACGACTACAGTCTACTAAAGAGAAAGAGATATGAATAATGCTAATTCTAAAAATTAAACAAATACAAAAATACCGTATTAGAGTAGAATGTAGAAAGTATGTTTGAATAATGAGAGTAGAGTGTGTTGAGGGCCTGTTGTTGATTGTTGTTGACGTTGTTGATGTTGTTGATGTTGTTGTCTTATTTATGTTGATCCTTGCAAGATTGTTGTTGATTTATCGAGAGAGTTGAGATACAATAGAGAGAGATGAGTGAATTTGTGAAGAGAAATGAATGAAATGAGATTGTATGTATAGATTATGTATTTTTTTGGATTCCCCAAAATACCCCCAAAAATTAGATAGTAAAGATTCGTTGGGGGGGTATTTTGGTAATTATATGAATCTAATTTCTTAATTAATTTTTTTTAAAAAAATACACCCACAATGGTTGACCCGCAGGTCGAGCCTGGATCGGACCGAGCCGGTTCAAACCTGGTCCCATTTCGAGCCGGGCCGGGCCTCTCGCAGGGTGAGCCGTTGTGGGTTTTCGAGGGAAAAGTGGGGCCCGGCCAAGCCCGGGCTTAGGGGAAGTTCGGGGTCGGTTTGTCCCAGTTTTTGGGCGGCCAGGTCGGGTCGGTCCCGGGCCGACCGGGACCTGATGCCACCCCTACTATCCCTTTCTTGAAAACTAAACAAAAATTGTATTATACAGTTGAGAAGAAGAGAATTTGCCAGCTCCTCTCCATTGTAATTTTTTTTTTGATGTATCGGATAGAGCCAAAAGGCTCCAGCCATCAAAAATATATTAATCAATAATAACAGTATACAAATAAATAATCGAGGGCTTTACAAGATGTAAAACAAGAAAAGGCGAGCAATAAAAAAACTAACAAAGGCTATAGTGCAAAAAATTACAGATAAAAGAGCTACAGCAAGGACCCGCACCGAACCAAGACATAAAACACAGCAACCCTCCCCCAACGAAGGCATCCAAAACTGTGAGCAGTCACAAGACAACCGCAAGCAGCACAAGGGAGGCGACGCTCAGCCGCAAAGAAAGGAATCAGCAAGAAGGCAAGACTCAACTAAGCTGAAGATGATGCGACGACGCAGAATCAGATTTCCTCGCAAGAATGCGCGCACTCACACGAGTAGGCAAATTATAGAAGATCTTCTTTTTATAACTCCGCTTGACGGGGGGAGGGGCCTCCCAAGCCGAAGAGGGCGAAACAATCGCAGCGACCGAAGCCGAGGCATCGGCTTTGATAGAACACGGCGGGGACACGCAGCAACTGCAAGCGCTCGAATTGACAGGAGGGATGGCCTTGGTGGAGACGTCCAAATAAGGGAGAAAAAGATCAACAGAACTCTTAGAAGTCTTACGGGAGAGGGAGTCGAAGAGATGTTTAAAAACTGTCAATAGCTGAAAAAGGCCCGAGTGAACCCCTAAAAGCTGATACCAAGATAATAAGCATCCTGGGAAATGAAAAGAGAATGTAGCAAGATGGGGAGAAGACACCTTAACAACACACGGATAGTAATAATGAAACGAAAAATCCATGGTGTCGACCATAGACCTGTCAGGACGCGCAGGAGAATCAGAGATAACGCAGTGCAAAGCGTTCCCCCTCGCAAAACGAGACCACTCAAGCGAAGGGGAAAAGGATTTAAACAAGTTAGACTTGTAATCCAGCTTCCCGAACGATGAAGGAGGCAAAGAGTTGGAACGGGAACGGCCCTTATAAGAACCCAACCAGGGGTTAGAGCCCAGGGAAGAACGAGTCTTGCGATTCTTAACAAGGATAGCGAAGTTAGGGTAGGGAAGGGTAACAGGTAGAACACCATAAGGGGATGAAAGAGAGGAGGCGATCGTCGTTGAAGGCGAAACCAAAACTGAAGGGACGGGGTTCTGGCCCGAGGCAACGCTGCTCTTGCTAGCCACCCTCTCCTGAGACTTCCTAGCCAAGCTAGCAAGAAAATTGCGCTTTAATAGGGGGTAGTTTAGAACGGAAAGAAGTTTGGCCGGAAGGAGATGACCTTTAGGAAAACCAAGAAGGTTTTGAAGAGCAAAACATCTACAGCGGGAATGACCCCACTTATTACAGAATAAGCATCTAATTTTATTCTTGCACTCGCCTTTAAAATGCCCGGGGAGAAGGCATCTGAAGCAAACCCCAAGCGGATCGGCCTTAGAAGAAGAAGGGGGATTTTTGGAGGTAGAAGAACATGGAGAAAGATTGGAAAAATCGGAACGAGGAGTAGGCAACTCCCTATGCGAAACTTGAGCCAAATCCAAATTAAGTGGCCTGGCATCAAGCTCGGCGAGACGCATCGAATGAACCAACCCAACCTTGATGACCATGATCACCTGCAGTGAATGCAACTGTACCAAACAGGAGGGGGTACAGTACAGATCCAACTGCAACAAAGTAGCACCACTGATGAGGAAAACAGTGGAGTACGAGCGTGGAAAAATACAATCCACAATGGGGTAAAAAACACCCACGAAAAGAGAGAAGGATGATAAAAAGGAGCGATAAGGGAAGAAAAATAGAGATGACTGATCTAGATAGAGCAAAAGCTCAGAGCATTACAATAAGCTGTTAACCAGCAATAGACGGAGCGGAGCCGTCGGGGAAAGAGAAAAAAAGTAGCGATAAAAAGCACAAGTACCACAAACACAATCACTACGCCACACAATCGATAACGAAATCAATCACCACAAGAACCACAAACACAATCACAGCACCACTCAAACACAGCACCAGCAATAATGAAAAAAAGAACTCACCAGAGAAAACGAGAAGCACCACCTAAGCCAAACAAAGCCAACCGCACCCTAATAAAGCGGAATACTCACAGTGATGATAAGGCAGATCCACCGGGAAATCTCACTCTGAACACCGGGAAGAGACCTGCCGGAGGGGGAAGATGCCTGGCGGAGGATGGAGACCACCGGAATGGAAGCGAAGCCTACCGAGAAAGGCCGCACCTTGCAGGATATTGAGAGACCGAAGAAGGGTCGCACAACAGGAATAGACAACGAAATGTTGAACAGAGGGACGAAGCACCCAAGGACCCGACGGAGAGCATCGAACGAATCCAAGAGAGGGGAAGAGCA
Organism: Hemerocallis citrina; assembly: GCA_017893485.1. NCBI lineage: Eukaryota > Viridiplantae > Streptophyta > Magnoliopsida > Asparagales > Asphodelaceae > Hemerocallis > Hemerocallis citrina. The sequence goes on along the minus strand of CM030358.1, from coordinate 220,952,681 downwards.
GCTCGCCGAAACTGGGAGGGAAGAGGAAAGAGGGATATGGGTTTGTAGAGGAGGAGGAGCTGAGGAGAATTAATGAAGGAAGGGAGGGGAAAGGATAGAAGGAGAGCCCGGATCTGGGAGGAGAAGGGCAGGGAAGGGGGAACAGTAATGATCGCTTCGAAATCGCTTACAACGGTCGCTAACGCCGTGTATTACAATTGACTCTCCATTGTAATTTAAAAAACCGTAAACCAACAAGTTACAATATCATATAGGGAAGGAACCGTAGAATCTCCTCAACACTATGCATCTGTCAGATCCATCCATTCGAATATATGATTCTTTCCCTCCTTTGTCGGTCCATTGTCTCTTTCTGTGATTTTCTTTAATGTTAAAAGAAGATAACTATCTTATATTAAATTGTTGCTAACCGCATTCAATCACCGAAATGAAACCAAGACAAAAACACAAAACAAAAAAATCATAGTTAAATTTGTATACTTGCACCGCGTCAGATATATGGACCATTTCAATTACTCTGTGACTCATAGATGGTATATATAACCCCATCCCAATCATGTTACGTGAACTAATCCTAGAAGATGCAGAGTCTGTGATTCAATGCGCGGATCGACTTGAATGAAGATGGGCTATTAGATTTCGACAAGTTTATTATGTTGGTGGTAGGGAAAAGTGGTAATAAAGAGGAAGACAACGAGGGTGATAGAAAACTGGTGGTATTTGAGATGTTTTAGATGGAAGGGGAGGAGCAGGGATTACTACGATGAGCTTGAAGAGGATGTTGGGTTCGTTGGGGACTTTGAAGAGCACTGAAGAGTGTAATGGTATGATTTGTAGGTTTGATGCTACCGATGATGGACTGGTTAGCTTCAAGGAGTTTAAGGAAATGATGATGATGATGGGTTGAGACTTGAGACGATTATCTAATCTGAGTGTCATGATCGATGTAGGATTGATTTGTTGTTTTGATTGTGGTTCCTGATTCACTATTGTATAGCTGTATGTTTTTTGTATATTGAATGTGCATAGTAATGAACTAGAGTACGTACCTAATACGGGTCAAAATAGAACTAGATCGGGACCGTCCAAATCGGGCACAAAACTTAAAGCTTTCAGGGGTAAAACGGTAATTTTACATATAAATGGGTCAACGAATGGAAATTGGGACTCTTTCAAGCCCAATAGCCCAAAATAGGTCTGTTCAACTGGGTTGTCTCCTACCAGCCCAGTCAAAATGGGTCTAGATTCTTTAAATACGATTTAAACTCATGGTTATCAGTAAGAAACTGTTCAAAAACCATATCTCTTATCCAGAAGGGAGTTTAAACTCTCCTCAAATACTCTTATCTCTTCAAAATAAGAGATAACCGGTTCAATCCAGAAACACCGGAAAGTAGAGATAAATCATTATCTCGAAACTGTCCCAATGTGACTATAAATACCCCATATCCCCACTAGAAAGAGGTAATCAGTATTTTCACCACGAAACCTCTTCCAAAGACTTCTTGATTTATGATTTGAGCGTCAGAGGGTTTGTCGCCGGGATCAACCCACTGTCTCAGACTTTTTGCAGGTCAATGGAGCGATCGTCACCACACGAATCGAATCTTATGACGCAAACAGGTCAGATAGTCAAGTCAACACCGCTGAAAGTCAAAAGGTCAAGTTCTTGATTGTTCCTTCAAAGAATTCACATCACCCGGTTGCTCCTATACCGAAAAAAGCAGCAACAGGTTGGCACTGTCTGTGGGAACAGCAAAGAAAATCTGACCGAACTTCACCAGTGACAATAAGTTTCCAACATGCCTCCTTAAGGGGAAAGGGAAGGCAGTAGTCTCAAGCCGACGAACCAACCCTCTTTCTTCTCCTCCTCCTCTTGAGGACCTCCCTTCCGCCTTCCAACAAATGAGACTACAACTATAGGAGCCCCTCCTTCAACAGGCCTAGCCTCCACCTGGAGAAGTTGCGCCGGGTGGCTCTCGCCAGAGTCATCCCGAACCATCCGCAAGGCCCTATGTCGAAAACAGATGATCAGTTTACACCTATACTCCTTCCTCACTCCATCAACTACAACCCAACCTTCGGCAGGTCATCGTCGGTCGCCAGCAGGGGTCTGACCTCTGAACCCGTCTCAACGAGAGGAGAGCTCGTGAGGAAGCCTCCCATCCAGAGCAGCAGGGGAGCCGGAGAAGCCCTTCTCCTAGAACTTCAATATCCAGGGGAGCCCCCTTTCCCCAAAGACGAAGGAGACCCCCCCTCTCCTAGGGGTAAAGGGATCGTCGTTCCCTAAGGGAGCACAGAAGAACTCCCCTCGAGAGATGTGATTCCCAAATCCAACCAGTAGGACATGCAACCCCTAGGATGGGAAGGGATGAGGAAGTGTCAATCACTAGAGCTGAGCTCCGAGAGTTCAAAGATGAAATCCTTCAGGCCCTCAGCATAGTGTTGATTCTTGATTTTGATGATCACAACACAGTGCAACATGTGTCTATGTTATACAGCTAACATTTCAGGTTGTACTACAAAAGACTATTTCAGCTGAACAAATGCACAAGCTCAAAGGATACAGATTCAAGAATTCACTCAAGACAAGACTCAAGACTCAAGACCTTTAGCTCAATTGTGTCAAAATTGAAGTGTCTTGTAAAAACATTGTACCTTACTTTTTTGTTGAGTCTTAGTCTGATGTAAAGCCTTGTCACACACACACACACACACTCAAAATTTCATAATGTGTGTCTCTTAAAACCCCCCCAAAAAGAGTCAAAACAGTTTGAAGAAATTTAACTTTTGAGTACTAGTCGACTTAAGCGTCTGCCAGTCGACTGATAGTACAAAATTGTTTAAATTTATTCAAACTCTGATCAGTCGACTCATATGGCAACCCAGTCAACTGTTCGAGAGCTTTTGACCGTTTTCTGTTTTTCAAAATCGAATTTTTCAAACTCAAAAGCTTAGATCCGTTGGTTGACAGTTGGAGTAACTGTCTCCCAACGTCCAGGAGATCAAACTCTTTAAGTAGAGTTCAGATCTCACTGAAAAGATCTACAGAATTCTTTTTGAAAATCCGAGCATTCTTTGTGAAAAAAAAATATTCTAAGTGATATTTTTGAGAAATAAAGCTTTCAAGATCATACTCTCTGGTTCTTTACACTCAGTCCAGTATAGCAACGAATTCGCTCTGGACTGGGTATAAAAGTCGACCTTGTTTATTAGCCACGTGCATCAACACATACACCAACAAGGCTATAGGTTGACTGTAAAGTATTTCTTGTTCTCTTGCTCTCGGTTGGAGAGTGTTTTTGACTCTAGGTTGTAGAGTCAGTTTTGTTTCACTCTTGGTAGTAGAGTGGGTCGGCTTTCTCTGGTTGAGAGAAAGGACTACGGGTTAGACAAGGTTGTTGTCGTAACGCCGTAGGGTATTCTTGTAATCTTTTTCAAGAATAGTGGAAATCTCAAGTGGGTTGCTTGGGGACTGGATGTAGGTCGGGAGGACCGAACCAGGATATATCTTGTGTACTCTGTGATTGATTGTCTTGTTTTTGCATTTACTCTTGTTTATTTAAGTTCTGCAAAATGTTTCTGGACAGTCGACTCCTTGCACTATCAGTCGACTGGTCAGTGCCGTTTGTAGTTGTAGTTTCATTGTGCCTTCAGTCGTCTGTCTTATTCATCAGTCGACTGCACAGAGTTATTGTTTCTGTTTTATTTTGGTTATATCAGTCGACTGGTTCATAACCAAGTCGACTGCACCGAGAAAATTTCCGCAGTTTTTTATTAACACTATTCACCCCCCCTCTAGTGTTTGTTGTCTCGCCTACAGGATCCAACACTTGGTATCAGAGCAAGGTTACAGGCTATGGCAACTACTTCAAATACAAATCAGTACCATGAAGGCCAATCTACACAACGGCCACCACTATTTGATGGAACGAACTACAATTATTGGAAGTGCCGAATGAGAATCTACCTCCAATCAATCAACTATGAGATATGGCAAATGACAGAGACGGAATACACTGCCCCTACCATTCCATATGCACAATGGAATGATGATCAAAAGAATCAGACTATGAACAATGCCAAAGCAATGAATGCCTTATTTTGTGCACTCACAAAGGAAGAATTCAACCGTGTATCCAATGCTACAGCCGCACATCAAATTTGGCATACACTCGAGGTAACACATGAAGGAACAAATAAAGTAAAAGAGTCTAAAATTTATGTTCTTGTCCACAGGTTTGAGATGTTTAGAATGAAGGACAATGAAACTGTGTCTGAGATGATTACCAGATTCACAGACATCACAAACTCTCTTGTGGCGCTTGGAAAGACTTACACTCAAGCAGAGATGGTTAGAAAAGTCCTACGTGCACTCACTCCAGAATGGGAGAAGAAAACCACAGCAATAGAGGAAGCGAATGATTTGTCACAACTTTCTCTCGAGAATCTTGTTGGCAACCTCATGGCATATGAGGTCCAACTTGAAGATCGAAAGAAGGATACAGAATCACACCAATCAAAGAAGAAATCATTGGCTTTCAAAGTCATGACAGACTCAGAAGATGAGGAAGAAGATGAAGAAGAAATAGCAATGTTCACTCGGAGATTCAAGAAGTTCTTAAAGAAGGGTAAGTTTCATTCTAAAGTTAGAGATTCTAATGATCCTCCTACATGTTTCAGGTGCAATAAAATAGGTCACATGAAGAAGGATTGTCCCTTAGAAAATGCAAAGAACAAGGGAAAATCATCCAACTTCAAGAAGGACAAATATTCAAAGAACAAATTTGCCAAAAACAAGAAGGCTTATCAAGCTACATGGGATGATAGTGATTCATCTTCAGAAGAAGAAACGGATGAAAATAACGAAGTGGCAAATGTATGTTTCATGGCTGCACAAGAACATGTAAGTAATGATTATGATTCCGAAGATCTTCTTGATGCTTTTAATGAAATATTCCAAGAGTTAAAGAAAGAAAAGATTAGAGTTAAGAATCTTGAGAAAGTGAATCAAACACTCAATCAAGAAAATCTTAACCTTGATAAGGAAGTAAAATCCTTAAATTCTCGCATTGCAAGTTTAGATACTAATCTTGAAACTCTCAAAAAGAATTATGAAGAGATTTCAAAGAACGTATCTAAGTTTAACAAAGGCAAAGAGAATTTAAATGATATGCTTCATCATCAAGTTACATCTAGTCAAAAATATGGACTTGGTTTTAAAAATTCTTCTGTAAAAGAATCTCCTGTTGTAAACACTAGTAAAAATAAATCAACATCTATTTCTAGTGTTACACACAAGTTGTATGATTTCTTTGCAAAGCCTAAGGTTGTTAATTTTAGTGATAAAAGCAAAACTACCGTTCGGTTAAGTCGACTGAACCATACAACCAGTCGTCTGTCCAGAGGAATTGGATCTTATTCAACGAGATCAAAACCTCTTATAAGTCGACCTAGTGTATCAGCCAGTCGACTGATGTACACTAACAGTCGACTGAAGGACACTGTTAAGTCGACTGGACAGAACAAGTTAGTATGGGTTCCAGTCAGTCTAAATCAGAATGATAGAATTGCTTATATTAACTCATATATGTTAAATGTGTGTAATTCTACTTATTATATTCCTGCTTATGGAGGAAGATCAAACTCTTCATGGGTTTGGTTTCCCCCAAACTAATGTGTTTTGGACCCAATAAAAAGGGTACCATATTTACCTTAAACTTTTTATAGGTACCCAAGAAAGAACGCTGGATATTAGACAGCGGATGTTCAAAACACATGACAGGATATGCCAGCCTACTATCCACCATTCAAAGCATAGATGGAGGAACCGTCACCTTTGGAGATAACAACAAAGGCAAAGTCATAGGTATTGGCATGGTCGGTAAAACTTCTAACCCAACTATAGAAAATGTGTTATTGGTTAGTGGTTTAAAGCATAATCTTTTAAGCATTAGTCAATTGTGTGATAAAGGATATAAAATAGTTTTTGAAAAAGATGCATGCTTGATTTATGATTCTACTATGCAAAATGTTATTTTTCAAGGTTTTCGTAATAATAATATTTATGAATTGTGTTTGAATGCAATTGTTTTTTCAAATGACTTTTGTTTAATAGCCTCTAACAATGAATCTTGGCTATGGCATAGAAGATTTGGACATGTGAACATGAAAAATCTCTCAAAATTATCTAAATATAACCTAGTTAAAGGACTGTCAAAACTATCCTTTAAAAAGGATAAGTTATGTGATGCATGTCAACTAGGAAAACAAATCAAATCCACTTTTAAAACAAAAAAAGTAATTTCTACTAGTAGGCCGCTCGAATTAATTCATATGGATTTATTTGGCCCTACTAGAGTTGCTTCTTTAAATAAAAGTAGATATGTATTTGTTTTAGTAGATGATTTTTCAAGATTCACTTGGACATTCTTTTTAAAACATAAAAATGATGCTTTTGAGGAATTTGCACATTTTTGTAAACGTGTTCAAAATCAAAGATCTCTAACCATAGTCACTATTAGAAGTGATCATGGTGGAGAATTTGAAAATGAAACATTTACAGAATATTGCAACAAGAATGGTATAACACATTCATTTGCATTTCCTAGAGCTTCACCACAAAATGGAGTGGTTGAAAGGAAAAATAGGACTTTGTAAGAATGCGCACGTACTATGCTTGTTGAAAGCAATTTACCAAAGCATTTTTGGGCTGAAGCTGTTGCTACAGCTTGTTATGTTTTAAATAGAATTCTTCTAAAACCTAAGCTAAAGAAGACTTGTTATGAGTTGTTTTTTAATAAAATTCCTAAAGTCTCTTACTTTAAGACATTTGGTTGTAAGTGTTTTATTCTAAACACAAACGATAATTTAGACAAATTTGATCCTAGATCTAATGAGGGTATCTTTTTAGGATACTCAAATAGGAGTAAAGCATATAGAATTTTCAATAAGTCTACAATGACTATTGAAGAATCAATGCATGTTACATTTGATGAATCTTTACCTTCATCAACCTTAAATAAAGATGATGAAACTGATTTATCACCTTTAGATAATGTGATTAAATCCTTAGAACAAACTAATCTGACTGATAAGTCGACTGATAAGGTCTACCAGTCGACTGAAGTAAAGCAGTCGACTGCAGAACAAGTCAAGTCGACTGATCCGATTGTGATATCTTCAACTTTACCAAAGTCATTTGTTGAAGTTAAAGATCATCCTCATGACTTAATAATTGGTGACATCTCCCATGGTATTCAGACACGTTCACATGTTAATATGATCTCTCATACAGCATTCTTGTCGGATTTTGAACCGAAAAATATACAAGAAGCTTATGAGAATGAATATTGGATGAATGCCATGCAAGATGAACTAAACCAATTTATAAGGAATGATGTATGGGATTTAGTTCCTAGACCTCCTGATCAGACTATTATTGGTACCAAATGGGTATTCAAAAATAAGTTAGATGAATCAGGACAAGTTGTAAGGAACAAGGCTAGATTAGTTGCTCAAGGGTATAATCAAGAAGAAGGTATAGATTTTGATGAAACATATGCTCCTGTTGCTAGACTAGAATCTATTCGTATTTTATTATCTTTTGCTTGTTTCATGAATTTTATACTTTATCAAATGGATGTTAAAAGTGCCTTTCTTAATGGGTTTATTAAGGAAAATGTTTATGTTAAACAACCACCAGGTTTTGAACATGAACAATTTCCAGATCATGTTTATAAATTGGAAAAGGCTTTATACGGTCTTAAACAAGCACCTCGTGCTTGGTATGATCGTCTGAAAACTTTTCTTTTAGAAACAGGATTTGAAATAGGTATAGTAGAAACAACTATGTTTATCAAAAGAGTTAAGAATGATATCTTAATCACACAAATATATGTTGATGATATAATTTTTGGTTCTACTAATAATAATCTATGGCAAGAATTTGCTAATACCATGAAAAATGAATTTGAGATGAGTCACATGGGTGAACTCAATTATTTCCTTGGACTTCAAATTAAACAGTCCTCAAATGGCATATTTATCAATCAAGGCAAATATGCAAAGGAACTAGTCAAACGTTTTAACATGGATAGTACTAGTAGTAAATCCACACCTATGGTTACTACTACTGCTCTTGACAAAGATTTATTAGGTAAGAGTGTTGATCAAAAACTTTATCGAGGTATGATTGGTTCACTCTTATATATTACTGCAAGTAGACCAGATATTATGTTCAGCGTATGTTTATGTGCTAGATATCAATCTAGTCCTAAAGAGTCTCATTTAAAAGCAGTGAAACGAATTTTAAGATATATTAAAGGCACATCTGAATATGGTTTATTTTATCCACGCACCGATAATTTTCAACTTTTGTCATATAGCGATGCCGATTTTGCTGGAAGCAAAACTGATCGCAAGAGTACTAGTGGTACATGTCACTTTTTGGGACATTCCCTCGTATCTTGGTGCAGTAAAAAGCAAAACTCCGTATCCCTATCAACCACAGAAGCTGAGTATATCGCTGCAAGTTTGGCATGTGCACAAATTTTGTGGATGAAACAAACTTTATCAGATTATGGTATTTTATTTGAGAAACCCTCAATTATGTGTGATAATACCAGTACAATTAATTTATCTAAAAATCCGATTCAACACTCACATACAAAACATATTGATATTCGACATCATTTTCTACGTGATCATGTTTTAAAAGGAGATATATCTTTAGACTTTATCTCTACTGATAAACAAGTAGCAGATATATTTACCAAGCCCCTTAAAGAAGATACTTTCATTAAATTAAGGAGAGAACTTGGAATTTGTGATTTTATTGATATTTGCTGAAAATTGTTTCTGTTAAGTCGACTGTATTCTTGAGTAAGTCGACTGTACTGGTCCTTAAACATATCAATTTTTTATCTGACCAGTCGCCTGGTTCCTATACCAGTCGACTGATTAGTAGACATTTTTTTCTTCTCGACTCAGTCGACTGATATACCCTACCAGTCGACTGTCACGAGATCAATCGTCTTCAGCGACTATTCATCGCGTCTTTTGAGATGAAATTCACCTCTCTTTTCACCCGTGATCTCTAATCTCTACCGTCGATTTCTTCTCTCTTTGATCTCAGCCGTTTATTCGCAGTTAAAACCCCTTTACCAGCCGTTTTCTCACCCTTACCGATCTCAAGTTTTTTACCCAAAATTCCAAACCCTAGTTTTTGAAGAAGAAAGTGGTCGACTCTCACATTGCTGCTGGTGCTTGCCCCTGGTCTAATCTTTCCATTTCTTTGGTAAAATCCTTTCCCCTCTCTTTTCATGTCACCTAAAAGATCTAAAAGATCTCATGAGGGTAGTTCTTCATCTGAAGGCTACACTCAATTTCTCTTGAGTCCCGATCTCATTGATCAATGGTACCTTATTTGTACCATTACAATCTTTCCTGGAAGATTTGTTAACTTCAATGATCTTGATCGTTTCAATCTTATTCCCTTATTCCAAAATAGTAGTCTTTATGATTTTCTCTCTTTATCAAACCAACCCAATTATTATCCCCAACTCATCTATTTGTTTTACACAAATATGAGAGTTGTACAAAAACCAGATGGGGATGTTGTAATTCGTTCGTCTGTGAAGAATGTCAAAATGACACTCACACCGACTAGGATCAATCAAATATTGGGTATTGATGATGGGGGATTCACTCTTGATGAAATTCTTTTAGATGATGCCTCTATTTTATCTAAAATCTTCTTACCCAATCATGGCCCTCCAATGACAAGCAAAAATATTAAACCAATTGCTAAGCTTGTAGGTAGAATATTAGCCTATAACATCCTTCCCAAAAAGGGTAGTTATGACCAATATTCTATAGAATTACAAAAAGCTGTGTATGCAATTTTTGGTAAAATTGCTGTCAATTGGGGTCAAGTCATCTTTTCTAAATTGAATCAAGACCACACTCACTTTCTACCTTTTGGAGGTCTTCTTACTAGAGTCTTTATAGCTTTTGGTATTGATCTCGATTCCGAGACCAATATTGTTACTCGTTATGAGTGTTTCGATCGTGCTAGTTTGGCACGTATGAAACTTCTTGATGCTCCTACTAGATCACCCCCTAGGTCTCCTCCTCTTTCTCAAGCTCCTTTAGGTTCTACTTCTAGACCCTCTAGACCTTCTACCTCTACTGATCCGCCTCTTCAAGCCAACTACGATGATCCTCGTACTTTATATGACTGTGTTTCCTATCTTATGAAGCATTCAGCCACTGTAGATACCCAACTTCATCACCTAGATTCCAAACTAGACCACATTGATTCTAAGCTTGACAACCTCACTCATCTCTTCAACTCTCAATTTCATCCTCATTCTCAAGGTGCCGATGAAGACTCCGATGAAGAAGATTGAAGACTTTTTATTTTCTTTTCTATTATGTAATTTTCTTTCTTAATGCACTTATTTTTGTATAAGACTTTATCTTGGTTTCCTTTTAATGCAAAAGATTGTTATTTTGTGCTTTTTGATGATAACAAAGGGGGAGAGATATCTGTGTTATATCTGTGTTATATCAATGTTATTTATGTTTTGATATCCTCTCATTTGTTAACTTTGTTCTGTTTCTGGGTATTGGAAAACTCTCTGGTCAGTCGACTGCCCAAAGGCATATCAGTCGACTGCTGCTACTGCATCTGTACTTATTTTTCTTATTTTTTGGAAAACTCTCTGGTCAGTCGACTGCCCAAAGGCATATAGTCGACTGCTGCTACTGCATCTGTACTTATTTTCTGCTTATGATTTTTCTAAGTATGGTTTCCTGATCAGTCGCCTGCCATTTTTGATAAGTCGACTGATACATGTTACATTTTTTAAGACAATGCATTTTGTGTTTTTAAAAGGGGGAGCATGTCTTCACTATGCTTATATATTATCTTTTATTATCAGCTATTGTGTTGTCATCATCAAAAAGGGGGAGAATGTTGATTCTTGATTTTGATGATCACAACACAGTGCAACATGTGTCTATGTTATACAGCTAATATTTCAGGTTGTACTACAAAAGACTATTTCAGCTGAACAAATGCACAAGCTCAAAGGATACAGATTCAAGACTTCACTCAAGACAAGACTCAAGACTCAAGACCTTTAGCTCAATTGTGTCAAAATTGAAGTGTCTTGTAAAAACATTGTACCTTACTTTTTTGTTGAGTCTTAGTCTGATGTAAAGCCTTGTCACACACACACACACACTCAAAATTTCATAATGTGTGTCTCTTAAAACCCCCCAAAAAGAGTCAAAACAGTTTGAAGAAATTTAACTTTTGAGTACCAGTCGACTTAAGCGTCTGCCAGTCGACTGATAGTACAAAACTGTTTAAATTTATTCAAACTCTGATCAGTCGACTCATATGGCAACCCAGTCGACTGTTCGAGAGCTTTTGACCGTTTTCTGTTTTTCAAAATCGAATTTTTCAAACTCAAAAGCTTAGATCCGTTGGTTGACAGTTGGAGTAACTGTCTCCCAACGTCCAGGAGATCAAACTCTTTAAGTAGAGTTCAGATCTCACTGAAAAGATCTACAGAATTCTTTTTGAAAATCCGAGCATTCTTTGTGAAAAAAAAAATTTCTAAGTGATATTTTTGAGAAATAAAGCTTTCAAGATCATACTCTCTGGTTCTCTACACTCAGTCCAGTATAGCAACGAATTCGCTCTGGACTGAGTATAGAAGTCGACCTTGTTTATTAGCCACGTGCATCAACACATACACCAACAAGGCTATAGGTTGACTGTAAAGTATTTCTTGTTCTCTTGCTCTCGGTTGGAGAGTGTTTTTGACTCTAGGTTGTAGAGTCGGTTTTGTTTCACTCTTGGTAGTAGAGTGGGTCGGCTTTCTCTGGTTGAGAGAAAGGACTACGGGTTAGACAAGGTTGTTGTCGTAACGCCGTAGGGTATTCTTGTAATCTTTTTCAAGAATAGTGGAAATCTCAAGTGGGTTGCTTGGGGACTGGATGTAGATCGGGAGGACCGAACCAGGATATATCTTGTGTACTCTGTGATTGATTGTCTTGTTTTTGCATTTACTCTTGTTTATTTAAGTTCTGCAAAAAGTTTCTGGACAGTCGACTCCTTGCACTATCAGTCGACTGGTCAGTGCCGTTTGTAGTTGTAGTTTCATTGTGCCTTCAGTCGTCTGTCTTATTCATCAGTCGACTGCACAAAGTTATTGTTTCTGTTTTATTTTGGTTATATCAGTCGACTGGTTCATAACCAAGTCGACTGCACCGAGAAAATTTCCGCAATTTTTTATTAACACTATTCACCCCCCCTCTAGTGTTTGTTGTCTCGCCTACAGGATCCAACACATAGTTCCTCCCAAGACCCGGCAACCTAGTCCTCACTGTTCTACTCCTCCGCAATGCGAAGAGTCCCATGGATCTACCAGATTTGACCAGCAGGAGGACTTCATCCTCCAACGTCTCCGAAAGATGGAAGACCGCCATGCATCGCTGAAGAAGGAAGGAGCGAAACAAGAGGGAAGATATCATCCTGTCCAAACTCCATTCTCTAAGAAGAATACTGAAGCTCCTGTCCCTATCAACTTCAAGGGCCCGACATTTGAGCCGTACAACGGGGAGACTGATCTAGTAGATTACATCGAGAGTTTTAAAACTCCCATGATGATCTACCAAGCATCCGACTCCCTCCTGTGCAAAACCTTCCCGGCAACCTTGAAGGTCTCCATACGAGAATGATTTTCTCGCTGATATGGCTAAAAATAGGATTAAATCGGGACCGTTCAAACCGGGCGCTAATCTTAAAGCTCTCAGGGGAAAAACAGTAATTTCACCTGCAAACGGGTCTGAGATGGGAATTGGGTCTTTCTTCAAAGCCCAATAACCCATGAACGGATTTGCCTTACTGGGTACGGGTATCAACCTGTTACAAACCAGTTCAGAAGGGTAAAGAAGAATTCAGATTCATAATTATCCCTAAGAGGTTGTCTTAACCACTTCTATCCATCCACATCGGGAAGTAGAGATTTGCTCCCATCTCGAAACAGATCCCTAAGGCAACTATAAAAACCACTATCCTCCCACCATAACAAGGTAATCAATCTTCTTTCAGTTAAAGCTCTTTCATAATTTGCCTGATTATTGACAAGAGCATCGGAGGGTGCATCACCGGGATCCATCCCGGTGTATCGCACTTTTTGCAGGTCCGCGGCAGCAGTAAGAAACAAGTCAACACGTTGGTGCAGGTCAACAGATCAACAGGTTTGCCTTATTCGTTTTCTCAAGAATCCACAACTTCTATCTATTGCCCCCACACCAGAATCAGCGGCAACAGATTGGCACCGTCTGTGGGAACAAAAAAAGCAACCCAGCCTAACTTTTAGTTTCAAGCCATGCATCCAAAAGAGAAGGGGAAGGCAGCAGTCTCCAGCCGAAGAACCACTTCTCTTCCTCCTCCCTCTCCTCCCCCTCCTCCAGCTCAAGGTGCTCCTCCTCAATAGGCCCCTCTAGGGTCTCGGGGGGCTGCCCAGGGGGTCTCTCGTAGGAGTCATCCAAAGCAACATCCTCCTCAGGACCATATCGCTGTCCACAATCCTCCAGTTGACTCTATGGCTTCTCAAAGCCCTCCCGATCGGGATCTCCGTCAAGTGATTGCCAGCCACCAAAAGGGGGTCGACCTCCGAACTCGTCTGAATGGATGGCGAGCCCTTGGGGGAGTCCATCAACCTGAGCACCCAGGGGTCTCAAGAGTCCGGACCCCCCGTCGACCGAGGACCAGAAGATCCCCTCCCCTAAGGAGGCGAAGAGAGTCCCCTCAATGTCATCGGCGGAGAACTCATTCTCCAGTAAGCCGAGCCACACATAGGGACCGCCAAGCTGGAGAGGCACCAGTCACAAGGGCGGAGTTCCAAGATTTTCAAGAGGCTGTTCTGCGGGCCCTCAACGCCGCTTCCAACCACGAGCAATGGGCTCATAGTCCTGAATCTGCCCCAAGCTGTCACCATTGCACTCCTAGTCCTCTTTCGCATGAGAAAGAATCTAGGGGATCGGCAGGATATGACCGAAGGGAAGACTTGGTCTACCGCCGTCTCCACGAGATGGAGAGGCGCCTTGGCCGACTTGATAGAGAAGAGAAACAACGGGCGAGGAATTTTCGCCAGAGCAGGCCCCGTTCTCCCGAGCCATCATGGAAGCCTCGGTCCCACAAAACTTTAAGCCCCCTAACTTTGAGTCATACAATGGGGAGTCGGACCCCACCGACCACATCGAGAGTTTTAAAACTCTCATGATGATCCACCAGGCTTCTGATGCGCTCCTTTGCAAGACCTTCCCTACCACGCTGAAGGGGCCTGCAAGAGAATGGTACTCTCGACTCGCTCCGGCCTCCATCTTCTCATTCGATCAGTTCGAAGGACTCTTCTTTACTCATTTCGTGAGTAGCCGCCTGGCCGAGAAAACAAACATATCTTTGGTGACCCTCCGCTAAAGAAAATGTGAATGCCTAAGAGATTACGTTCGGCGCTTCACCGCTGAAGCCCGGTCTATTGCCTCCCTCAACCAAGCAGTAGCCTCTGTGGCATTCGAGCGCAACGTCACTAATGCCGACCTCAAGGCGTCCCTTGCCAAGAAGCCTCCTCGAATCTTCTCAGAACTCCTGCTTAGGAGTGAGAAGTTCATCAGAGTAGAAGAGGCTCTCAACCTCCCCACTCTCAAGGAATCATCTTCCGAGAGCAAACGGAAGAATACGAGCGAAGAAGGATCCCAAAAACTCCAGAGGGATGACAATGGCCAATGCCGCACAGCTCCTCGTTTTGAGAAGTTCACCCCCCTCAATACTAGTATATCTGCAGTCCTTATGGAGGTGGATAAAGAAGGGCTACTCCGTGCTCCTCCTAGAATGAATACCCTTGGCAAGAAAAGAAACAGGGATAAGTGGTGCCGCTTTCATAGGGACCACGGCCACGACACGGATGATTGTCGGGCTCTCAAAAAGGAGATCGAAGAACTCATACAGTGGGGACACCTGGACAAGTTCGTCTGCAGAGATGGGGCCGACCATCCACCCCGAGGAGCCTACAAGCGAACAAAGAGGTCCGTCGAGTTCCAAGATTCCGAACCTGGGGCCGTCCTCCACCTCATCCAAGGAGGTCCAATGCGGGGAGAACCCAACTCCTCCCTATAGGCCTTCACCCTATCGTAGAAGTAGGATCTCTGTTTTCAATAAGGCCGATGCTTGTAACCCAGCCAACAGCATATAATAATGGTTCGCCCCATCAAAGAGACCATTTAGTTTATTTCAATAAGACTTAAAATTTTGTCTATTATTGCACTTGCTTCATTTCTACTTCTTCGAGTCACTTCTACGACTCCCTAAATGGTAAGTTCGGAGTTCAGGTTGTCCTATAGTGCTGCTCCCACAACTTACTAAGCTCAAAAGACGAGTTCGGAGTCTAACTTGGTTCGACATTGCCTTAGCCGCTTGCAAGCAAGCAAGTGCGAGACAGCTCACCATTCAGAATTGCTCCTACAACTCGTCAACTCTCTTAACAACAAGTTCGGAGTCCAACACTTGGTTCGACGTTGCCTTAGCCGCTTGCAAAGAAGCAAGTGCAGGGCAGCTCACCATTCGGAATTGCTCCAACAACTGCTGAACCTCTTCTCAACGAGTTCAGAGCTAAAACTCTCCCCTATAGTTGCTCCTCAAACTTGTCTCCCCAACGACTCTCTCCTAGAGCCAAGCTCTTCGCTCCGCTCGCTCCCAGAGCGCACCTCTTCTCAATGAGTTCGGAGCTAAAACTCTCCCCTAGAGTTACTCTTCAAACTTGTCTCCCCAACGGCTCTCCCCTAGAGTCAAGCTCTTCGCTCCGCTCGCTCCCAAAGTGGATCTCTTCTCAACGAGTTCGGAGCTAAAACTCTTCCCTAGAGTTGCTCCTCAAACTTGTCTCCCCAACAGCTCTCTCTTAGAACCAAGCTCTTCGCTCCGCTCGCTCCCAGAGTGGATCTCTTCTCAACGAGTTCGGAGCTAAAACTCTTCCCTAGAGTTGCTCTTCAAACTTATCTCCCAAACGGCTCTCTCCTAAAGCCAAGCTCTTTGCTCCGCTCGCTCCCAGAGCGGACCTCTTCACAACGAGTTCAGAGCATGACTCCCCCTAGAGTTTCTCTTCAGACTAGTCTTCCAAGAACGGACTTCCCCTAGAGCCATGCAACACTCTTCTCAACTTCGCGAAGACGAAGAAGTTGCGGGACTATCTTGACCTTGAAGAAGGATGATTCTCCAACTCATCTCGGAAGAGAACTTGTAGATCTTCGAGATAGCTTCGAAACAAAGGGTCACACGCTCCGATCCGACCTCCGTAGCAATGGGAACATCTGTTACAATACAAATGTGAGAAGAACTCTCCCTTGACTTCTGCAACATGCGCCGAGCGTTCTTGCCACCGATGCCCAAATATGAGAAAAAACTTCTCTTGGACTTCGGCAACATGCGCCGAGCATTCTTGCCACCGGAGCTCAAATGAGAGAAAAATTTATCAAAAAAGTCAACTGTCAACCGTTGACCGCCACGTGTCAAGCCGCCGAAGTCTCTTCTAGTTCGGAAATGGAGCCGAGAGTTCTTGCCACCGGAGCTCAAATAAGAGAAAAATTTCACCTCGAAATTCGTGCTCAAACATGATCTGCAGCTCAGATACAAGCAATAAAAAAAAGTGGCAAAAAGGGGATCGACGGGTTGGGTTTGGCCCCGTTAGGGACCAAACCCGAAACCCCATACGCAAAGCGTCTTCTTCTCCCGTGTTTTGGCACCAAACGAAACCGAACCCCATAGTATACATCACCTTCATCCTTACACTCCCCAACATCTCCTCCTTCAATGTTGAGCTCCAAACTCTCCGCCACGGCCTCGCCTTCATCGAGCTTCACTGTGTCTCCCCCTCAAACGAGCTCTGCCGAGCTCTCCTCTACCTCGACGAGCTCCAGCAAACGAGTACCGCTGAGCTTGTCCATTTGCCATGCTCCAAGCTCATCTCGACTAAGCTTCGAGCCGAACTCCACTTCGAAGCCCCGTAGTCGAGACACGACCGGACGCCGTCACCGCTGAGCTCCGCCACCATCACCATTCACTGAGCTCCGAGTCTTCACCGAGCTCGAGCTACCATCGAGCCCCCCTACTCACAGTCGTTACTATCGAGCTCCTCCATCTTCGTCGAAGCTCTGAATCCAAACCTCCTTCGCGAAGCTTCACCATCGCCGCCCATCACCATGACTCTGACGAGCTCCCGCCTTCACAAAGCTTCACCAACGTCAACCACCCTTCTTCCTCGTCGAAGATTCGCCGAGCTCTGCCGAAGCTCAGTTGCTGACCTCCTCCTTCGCAAGCTTCCCTCGCAGAGCTCTACCACTCTCCTCAACGAGCCATCTCCTCACCGAGCTCTCCCTTGGCCGAAGCTCGAGCTCTACACCATCGCCGCCGAGCTCCGCCGAGCTCTTCGCCACAACAGTCGAGGTCCCCCGCTGCCGAAGTCGCGAAGCTCGCCGTCAAAATCCGAGCGTTCTCATCACCGGAGCTCAAACACGAGAAAAAAGCTCCCCTCCACTGCTGAGCTCCATGGCCGAGCTTGAGCCCCTCTTCTTCGAGCAACACGTTCGACGAGCTCGCCAAACTACATCTCATCGCCATCAAGCTCGACCAAACTCTCCTCTGTTCGCCGAGCAATCTCCTTCGCCACGATCGCCACTCCCTCATCTGTTGAGCTCGCGACCAAGCTCCTCCATGGCGACTTTGAAGAAGGAGAAGGAGGAGGAGAGGAAGGTGGAGGTGAGTTAGAGTTTGGGCTCTACTTTGCCGTTGAGGATGCGGCCGCAGACATCGACGTCATCGGCGAGTAGGGTGAGTAATAATGTGAGTTTTGAGAAGGAGGAGAGCAAGACGAAGGACGAAAAAAAATGAAGAAGAAGAGAAGAGAACATAGCAGGAAAAAAAAGGTCAATGAATCGCTGTTGACCGTGCCACGCGGCGTCGACGTGGACTCCGGCAACTCTTGCCGACAATTCTTGCCACCGGAGCTCACATTGGAGAAAAAATGACCTCCTCCGGATGCGCGCTCGCTTGATCGTGATCAATGTATAGGATCACGCCATGTCACTAGGTATTTATTTATTTATTTATTTATTTAAAAATCTGAAAAAATATTTTAAAATCGGAAAAAATTAATTAAAAATTTTAAAAATAATTATTAATTCAGAAAATAATTTTTAGATTCTGAAAATAATAATTATTAAATTAGAATAATTAATTAACTTTTTCGATTATTTAATTCGGATATTAAATAAAAAATTCGAAAAAATTCAGAAAAATCTGGAAAAATCACAAAAAATCTAGAAAAATCTGAGAATAATTTTGGGTGTTTTACAAGTTCAGAATAACACCGTTACACCCCGAGCTAGATCCAACTCCCCCGAGAACTCCGATAAAATAGCGTACGCCATTAGAACAACAAAATACTTCTCAAAGGCTGTTAAACTCAGTTTTCAGGAGTGGGGGGCTCGTGATATGGCTAAAAATGGGATTAAATTGGGACCGTTCAAATCTGACACGAATCTTAAATAACTAAGGGGTAAAACGGTAATTTCACCTGCAAACGGATCTAAAATGGGAACTGGGTCTTTCTTCAAAGCCCAATAACCCATGAACAGATCTGCCTTACTGGGTACAGGTCTCAACCCGTTACAAACCAGTTCAGAAGGATAAAGAAAAATCCCGATTCATAATTATCCCTAAGAAGTGGTCTTAACCACTTCTATCCATCCACACCGGGAAGTAGAGATTTGCTCCTATCTCGAAACAGATCCTTAAGGCGACTATAAAAACCTTTCTCCCCCCACCATAACAAGGTAATCAATCTTTTTCCATTTAAAGCTCTTTCATAATCTGCCTGATTACTGATAAGAGCGTCGGAGGGTGCGTCGTCGAAATCCATCTCGGTGTATCGCACTTTTTGCAGGTCCACGGCAGCAGCAAGAAACAAGTCAAAACGTTGGTGTAGCTCAACAAGTCAACAGGTTTACCTTATTCGTTTTCTCAAGAATCCACAAATTCTATCTATTGCCCCCACACCAGAAGCAGTGGCAACACTCGCTTTTCTCCTGGTTCCTTTGATCAACTTGAAGAGCTCTTCCTCACACACTTCATCACCGGACGTAAGTTGGAGAAGACCAGTTCTTCTACGTTATATCTAAAGCAAAGGGATGGGGAGTCCCTCAAGAACTATGTCCAATGCTTCATGGCCGAATCCAGATCCATCCCCTCGCTTGATTTCGCGGTGGCAACGACTGCATTTAGATATAATGTCAAACATGACAACCTCAAATCTTACCTCGTCAAAATACCTCCTCAGGACTTCTCTGACCTCCTTCAGAGAGTCGAGAAGTACATCCGAGTCGAAGAGGCCATCCGCCCCCAAGAGTAAAAGATTTCTTCGTCCAGGAAAAAATGGAAAGGCATTAACGAAGATGAACCCCGAAAATTCCAGAAGGATGCCTCAGGTCAGTGCCGCCCTCCTTCCATGCCTCGTTTTGAGAAGTACACCCCACTAAATGCAAGCATATCAGCAATCCTTATGGAGGTTGACAAGGGTACGTGGGATCCTTTGACCTCCCCCCAAGAAGAATGCCCCAAGCAAGTGATGGGATAAAACTAAGTGGTGTGCCTTCCACAAAGAACATGGTCACCTTATAGATGATTGTCGAGCCCTTAAGGACGAGGTAGATGCATTGCTTCGACGAGGATACCTCTCTAAATTTTCCCAGGTAAATGATGCCGAACTTCCTCCTCCATGGGGACACAACAAGCGAGCAGAGAGGTCAACTGAGTCCTAGGGATCGAGGTGGATGGAGATATTTCATGCTATCTACGGAGGACCTATGGGGCGGAGCCTCCAGCTCATCTAGGAAAGCCTTCTTTCAAGTGGTAAATTCTATGCACAACATCCCACCTTCGAAATGTTCAGGAGCTAGCATAACCATCTTAGATTGGGACTTAGAAGGCGTCCGAACACCTCACTATGATACACTCATGATCAACATGTGTATGGCGAACCGCGAAGTGTGCCGAGTTCTAGTTGATAATGGCAGTTCGCTCAACATCCTCTTTTTGAATGTGTTCGAGGGCCTCAAACTTAAGCGAGATTGCCTCAAGCCAACCAGGTACACCCTCCACAGATTCTCTGGGGTCCCCGTGATGATCGAGGGAATTGTAACCCCTGTCGTAACTTTAGGGAAATCTCTAGCTACTCACAGAGAAGCATTATACTTCATGGTGATCGATATGAAGTCCACCTACAATGCTATATTCGACCGCCCGGTGTTAGCTGCCCTCCAAGCGGTCGCCTCAGCGTACCACATGAAAATGAAATCCTCTATAGCTGCAGGAATAGGGAAAGCCAAAGGGAGTCAGAAAGCTGCTTGGGCATGCTACAACGCTACAAAGGGGGGCTCGGTTTTTCCCATCGATGCCTTCAAACTCCCTGTTGATATGGGATAAGCCAACTCCGAACCCGTGGAAGAACTGGCAGAAATCCCTTTTTCCAAAGAGGATAAAGCTAAGTGTTTCCGGGTGAGCAAAGCACTCCCTCGCCGAGTGAAGGAGAAACTCATCACCTGCATCAGGAAGAATCGGGACCTGTTCGCTTGGACCGCCAAGAATATGTCAGGCATTGCCGAAGACTTAATTATGCACTTCTTAAGTGTGAATTCGGAAGCCAAGCCTGTCCAGCAGAAGCGCTGCAAATTTGCACCGGAAAGGCAACATGCCATTAAAGATGAGGTTGAGAAGCTCCTAGCAGCCAAATTCATCCAGAAAGTTAGTTACACTGAGTGGCTAGCAAACATTGTAATGGTCAAGAAGACCAATGAAAAGTGGAGAATCTGCATAGACTTCACCGATCTTAACAAAGCATGTCCTAAAGATCCCTTTCCTCTCCCGAGCATAGAAGCCTTGATAAATGTCATCTCAGGCCATGAGTTATTAAGCTTTATGGATGCTTTTCTGGGATATAATTAGATCTGAATGTTCCCACCAAACATCCTGAGGACGTCCTTCATCACCAATCAGGGGCTCTATTGCTATTGAGTTATGCCATTCAGGCTGAAGAATGATAGGGCTACGTATCAACGTTTGGTGAACCAAGTCTTTAGAGAACATATAGGTCGAAACATGGAAGTGTACATGGATGATATGCTCATGAAGACCCTTAGAAAAGAAGACCATGTCGCCGACCTCCAAGAAGGTTTCAATGTACTCTGGATCAACAACATGAGGCTAAACCCTTCGAAGTGTGCATTTGGGGTTGCCTCAGAGAAGTTCTTGAGATTTATGGTGAGTTAGAAAGAAATTGAAGCAAATCCCGAGAAGATCAAATCTATCTTCGACATGTCTCCTCCAACCACAATCAAAGAGTTTTAGAAGCTTACAGGCCGCCTCACCATAGTCGGACGCTTCCTATCAAGTCGGGGGAGAAATGTCTCCCTTTCTTTAAAGCTCTTTGGGGAGCGAACAATTTTGAGTGGGGGAAGAGCAGCAAGCAGCTTTTGAAAGCCTCAAAGAACACTTCACCCATCCTCTCATCTTAAGCAGGCCTACACCTATAGAAATCCTCTATCTCTACTTGGCCACCTCAGATCAAACCCTTAGTGCTATGTTAATGAGAGAAGAAGATCGGATGCAGAAATCAATCTACTGTGTAAGCAATGTGCTCCATGATGTGAACTCTAATACTCGAAGATGGAGAAGATGGATTATGCTCTAGTGAAGACAGTCTGAAAGCCCATACCATACTTTCAAGCACATTCCATATGGTTCCTCACCAATCAGCCGCTTAAGCAAGTCCTCCACAAAACTGAAAGCTCGGGGAGACTCATGAAGTAGTCAATTGAGTTAAGTCGCATGATATCACTTATCACCTTAGAATTGCAATTAAGGCTCAAGTTTTATTCGAATTCATCGTCAAGAGTACAATCCTTGATCCTCCCCAGGAATGAGACAACCCCCTACTGTGGATAGTGTACGTGGACGGGTCCTCTTGCCTCGAAGGGAGCAGAGCTGGCATTATCTTGATTGGTCTTGACGAGTTCATCCTGCAATACTCGCTACGCCTTAGCTTCCTGCCTCTAACAATGAGGCCGAGTATGAAGCCCTGATCATTGGCCTCCTTCTAGCAAAGAAGGTGGGGACACAAAATGTAATGCCCCTGCCCTAGCTCAGACAATTTATATAATTTATCAGACAAATTATTTATAGTATAGTACAACTGCCCACCACAGGCTGCCTCTCAAAAGGTGGTTAACCGTATTGGTGACTCTTGATCATAGGCTATATTATTTATAGTTATTTATTTTATTGCAATTCCTGATGTGGGACAAATCAACTCATACTCTCTCTCTCTCTTTTTAATCCCATGTACAGCAGAAATCCCATGGTGGGCCCCTGTCCACGTCAGTAAGGCAGCTGTCCTACCTTCACAAATCCCGGATGGCCCCCACTGGTGGCATCATCAATGACGTCACCGATTTCAGTGACACCAGTGGGGGCCACCCGAGATTTGTGAAGGCAGGCCAGTTGCCTTACTGACGTGGACAGGGGCCCACCATGGGATTTCTGCTGTACACAGGATAAAAAAGAGAGAGAGTATGAGTTGATTAGTCCCACATCGGGAATTGCAATAAAATAAATAACTATAAACAATATAGCCTATAATCATGAGTCACCAATCCGATTAACCACCTCTTAAGAAGTAGTCTGTGGTGGGCAGTTGTACTATACTATAAATAATTTGTCTGATAAATTGGATAAATTGTCTGAGCTGGGGGCAGGGGCGTTACAAATGGTATCAGAGCCGACTTTCGACACCGAGTGTGGGGCATGTCTATACAGTCGGGCGGTAGATTTCGGGACTATAGACCTAGTCAGACGGTGGATTTCGGAATTGTGGTGAGCCCTCAATTAAATTCGGGACTGTGATTGATCGGGAGGTGGATTCCGAGATCATGATTAGTCGGGCAGATAGGAGGGCAGCACAATTAAATTCGGGACTATGATTGATCGGGCGGTGGATTCCAAGATCATGATTAGTCGGGCGGATAGGAGAGCAGATGCTCCACATTGGCTAGAAAGTAGATCCTGCACTAGATTGTGCATGCTCCGTGCTCAGCGAGGATGCTAATTTCTAAAGGAGGGGTGTATGTAACATCCTGTAATTTCTAAAGGCATATATATATATATATATATATATATATATATATATATATATATATATATATATATATATATATATATATATATATATATATATATATATATTTATAGTGGCATATGTGTAAATAAAGTGAATATGAAGTGGGGCCCATGGTGAGGAAAAAGAAACAACATACAAGCTGCTTTGGTTCAGTGCTGGTGTCACCCACGTGGGTGACATGGCATGACATGGGGGGCCCGCCACTGGCCTTTGGTCTGTTGGCTTCATCCGGAGGAGAGAGAGAATATGGGTTAAATTAGTCCCATATCGGGAATACACTAGAATAAAATAATAATAAATAATATAGCCTATGATCAAGAGTCACCAATCCGGTTAACCACCTTTTGAGAGGCAGCCTGTGGTGGGCAGTTGTGCTAAACTATAAATAGTTTGTCTGATAAATTGTATACATTGTCTGAGCTTGGGGCAGGGGCATTACACAAAAAGTCAGATTATTCAGTGACTCTTAATTAGTGGTAAACCAGATTCGAGGAGAATACGAAGTGAGGAATGACTGTATGGTCAAATACTTAGCATATGTAAAGAAGATCATGACCACATTCAAAGAAGTCGAAGTTACTCGCACTCCGCTAGGAGGAAACGGTCAAGCAGATGCCCTCTCCAAACTCGGCTCCTCATCGTTTGATGGACTCGACCACACTGTGCTGATTGAAGTTCTGCTCAGACAAAGCATTGAAGAAGAAACATTGGAGCTCTTGCCTATAACTCCTCAGACGCCCGAAGATTGCTGGATGAAACCCCTAGTAGTTTCCTCGACAAAGGGATCCTCCCCGCAGATGTTAAAGAATCAAGAAGGATCCGAGTGAGAGTCGAAAGATATGTACTTGTGGAATGGGTCCTCTATAAGTGCTCCTACACCCAGGTCGATGGTCAACCTTACCTTCGGTGCCTTTCTCCCAAAGAGGCCAATTATTTCTCAAAGGAAGTTCACGAAGGAATAGGTGGCATCCATCTTGGCGCAAGATCCCTTGCCCAGAAAGTGCTCAATCACGGTTACTACTAGCCCACTCTCCTCAGGGATGCTCAAGCTTATGTTCGTCAGTGCATCCCCTATCAAAAGAATTCCTCCATCAAGCAGATCCCTCAAGCCAACCTCAGCTCCTCGTCAAGCCCCATCCCCTTCGCAATGTGGGGAATGGATATTCTCTGTAATCCCTGTTTTTCATTTTATGTATTTTGGAGTGTATTTTTTTTATTTTTGTGTATTTTTATCTCTCTTGTATTTTTCTAGACCGTATATTGGATTTATTTTCAATATATATATTCATTTTATTTCATTTTTAGCTCCTTGTATTGTTTGTTCGTCGTTTTGGTTCGTTTTCGCCATTTTGGATTCTTTTCTTCATTTTTGGCCGCATTATCTTCATTTTATATTTTTGGTGATGTGATGGAATTTTTTGTGGTGATTTTTCAAACCTATGATTTTTGACCCCTAATTAGATTTTTCAGGAACCATAGATTTCACTCTAAATTGTATCCCCATTTGAAATTGACCCAATACCCATTACCCAATTGTATACCTATTACTACATACTAATACCCACAACCCATTAGCCCACATTAATCTCCTATATAAAGACCCTAAACTCCCAAAATCCTAACCCTAATCTCTTTTATCTCTCTCCCTCTCCTAGAAAATCCCGGCCCCTACCTTTGTGCTACTTCCGGCCTTGCATCCCCTTCACAACCGAACACCACCTTCTCCTACAATCCGACCACCATTAGAACAACCATCCATCCAAAACCCTACACCTCCTTGTTTGCCGGCAACCACCAAGACCACCATCCACATCACAACCATCATCAAACTCTTATCTTTGGCTCTATTTGGTTCAAAGGAGGGGAGGGGAGGGGAGGGATTTTAATGGAGGGGAGGGGAGGGGAGGGAAATGGAGGAGAGGGATTTTAATGGAGACTCTATTTGGTTCAAAGGGGAGAGGGGAGGGGAGGGAAGGGAAAATAATTATTTTCTTTTATACCCTTTCATACTTTAGGAGAGCCTATGTATTATTGTTTCTCATTCTAATTTTGTAATATAAACAAAATAATGAAGACCAATAAACAAAATAATGAAGGCAGATTGATTGATAGTACTTGAACAAATTAAATCAGATTCTTGCCCCAAATTCTACATGCTCTGAGACCACCAGTTGGCTAAGCAACTACTGTAAGTCCAATATTTATTAATATTATATATATACAAAAATAGTAACAAGATTCAACTCATCTAGCACATAAGAAAAAATACTTTAATTTGTATTCTTTCAATTCACTTTTAGCATAGTCTTATGGTCTAAAACTTCATTGGAGATTTTACAATAATACATTCTTCTCTTTCATTCAACCCCTATACCTCATATTGTCAGGACTACTATGGTCAATTTAATATAAAAATTGTTCCTTTTTTAGATTGTTTCTACGTTTATATTCAGAGTGTTTGTTAAGATTTAGTCATTGGTTTATCATAAAAAGCCAATCTACCTACTTAATAAGTTTTGCTCGTCAGAGATCCTAGTTCCACTGTTTTGATCCCTTGGTAATTAGTGATTTGTCCAGCTCAAACACAGTAAAGTTTTTAAGAGTTTCACTCTTCAGTCCTATATTCAGTTTCGTAATCATATACTATAAGTATATTTTTATTGTAATATTCCTAAGGTGATGGGCTTAGGATTGAAGGAGACTTCTTGTTGCCTATGTAGAAATGTCGGGAGAGAGAGGATATCTACTCCTCACCTCTGCGACGAGGAGGGGGAGAAAGAGAGAGTGCGAGTGGGAGAAAGAGGATATCTTTTTTATTTTAGTGATTTGGATCTAAAAAGGGCAGTTTAGTCCAATTACTTTAAAAAAATAAGACACACTTTCTCTCCCCTCCAAATTCCCCCAATATTGGAAGGGAGCCAAAATTGGCTCAGGAGGGATTCTGCACCCCTCCATTCCCCTCCCCTCCCCTCCTAAAAAATGAACCAAACAAGAAATATTTTTAAAAAATTCTTCCCTCCCCTTCCCTCCCCTCCATTCCCCTCCAACCAAACAGGCCCTTTGTGTTTCTTGAAGTGGGTATTCTCCACTTCGTTCGTCGCATCAAGGAGATTGTTCGTGTGGGAGTTTTTGTTCGTGGGTTTGCTTGGATTCGCATTTGGAGAGGATTCGTTTGTGGGTTTTTCTCCTAGGGCTAATTGCATCGCGTTCATCTCCATAACAAGGCCAGTAACTTGTACTTAAATTCATTAGGTTGATACAAGTCAAAAAATTCACATATAGTGTAGTTGGGTCTGGAGACAACCAAAATTTGTGTTTTCCTTGATGGGTTTTGTCTCTATTGTGATAAATTGGTCATAGATGACTTATGACACCAAACTTGATAGGATAATGACCTAGGTTTTGCCCAATCTTGATTTTTAGTCATGTATGTGAATACTTGAATTGTGTTTGATTGAATGCCCATGTGAAATAATATGCTTGGACTTGTTAATAATCCTTAAATCATGATGTTTAGATGTTGGGTAGATTGTATTTCAAGTTCGGAGGTGTTTGTATCAATAATGTGAAAGTTATGATGTTCTTGATTAGAAGTGTGAAATCTGTATTTGCTGCTTGTTCTGTTTTGATTGCTGTTTTCGTCCATGCTACAACCAGTATTTGAATTCCAAAATAAAAGATGAATTTTAGATAATTGTGTCTATTTTCAAACCCCACTGGTTTTACTTGATTTGGATTTTGTATGACTGGGTTATGAAGGTTTTGGTACTGACATGTCGAACAATTCCAGATTCTGTTTTGAGTCAATTTTGTTAACAAATTATTTTCAAGAACTATTCTATACAAAATATCTTGGTATAATATTTTTTCAGTGTTTTCTTATGATATTAGGGACTACTCAGATTTTTGATGTATTTTAAAGATAAGTTTCGTGTGGTGTTTCACGTTCTTTTCTAAAATCTACTTATGCTGTAATTTGCGCGCTGTTCAGTAAAGAACTCTTTTTTTCACTATAATTCCTTATACTGTATGAAAATTCTTTGTGAAATATGAAAGTAGCTAAAATCTATCTATTTTCATTCCCTTTTGGCAAAATTGGATTTCGATTCACTGTTTGCGAGATATTTTAGTTTTCGTACAGCAGTATTGAGATTTCCAGATTCGTTAAACTATGTTTTCGTGTGGCTTTCTTATTTTTGATGGCTTATCTATACCTACTGGAATATTATGAAACTTGTTATTTTGAGTCTATACCTATAGGGAAATACCCCAAATTTTTCGTGGGATTATTTGATGTATTTTCATGCTGTTTTCTTGCTTTTGAAGTTGTTCCCCTGTTTTTTGGCTGAACATAAATCCTGTATTCAAATCAGTTTTGAGCCGTGTTGTTGTGAACTAGTATGTGACTTATTTATATGCGTTGGATTCGTGTGGATGTCTAGTTTCCAGATCCTTCGATGGATCTAGATTTGCATGTCTGTAACTCTTGGAATCCCTGTTTTAGTACTGATTGGTCTTGCTGTCCTGATTATGAACCCAGACTATTTTGCTCGTATATGTGAATGTGTATCATCCTTGCATGCTGATTTGTTTCCCTGAACCTAAACCCGATTATACTATGTTAGTTTGACACGATTTCATGCTTATACCTGCCTGTTTGAGAATAATAATAAATAATCAAGCCGGGGTTTAATAGGACAAATCTAGTAGTGGATAGTGCAGAAACGTGTACTCGGAAGGAGACTTGTGTTTCCTGCATGACATGTTACCGAACAAGTTTACCGACCAAGTTTACTGACCAAGTTTACCGATCAAGTTTACCGACCAAGTTCTGTGATTCTGTGAATACCTGAGTACACTGCCCTGTGTGGTCCCCTATGAAATCTAAAACGAAATTGCTTTGTTGTAGCAATCATGTGGTGTGGGCGGCATGAAGTGCTACCTAGATAGTAAATTAACAAGATTAGACTTGACTTAACATGACACATGTTACATGATGCATGATACCTGTTTACCTGATACATGATTACCTGATACCTGTATACCTGTTACCTGATTACTTGTTACCTGATTACCTGATACTTGATACATATTTACCTGATTACCTGATTACCTGATAATGGATACATGTTCACTTGTTTACTTGTTTACTTGATACTTGACACATGATACATGTACATGTTAGTATACCATGTTGTTAGTTAGTTTTTCCATGTGCTTGTATCCTGCATTATTTGTGACCCGCGACTTGTAATTGACGGGTACTTGTGTTTTCTCTTTTTCTCTTTCCTGCATTCGTTGAATTGCAGATTTTAGAGGACAGGTTCCAGACGGTATTGGAGACATGATGTACTAGATGCTAGAATTTTGCTATTATTATTCTTGTTGCTTAATATTGAACAATAATATAGTGTACTTGGATTTATTTTTGTATTTGGGCGTATGACCTAGGATTATTTGTGTACTTCAGATCATGACTATTTGAGATTAATATATTTTATTTCAAGTATTCTTTTTGGTATTTGGTTCATATGTGCATGTTGTTGACTTTTCTGGCTTCCGACTCTAATTATTTTGTGATATGTTGTAAAAAATTCCTGAACAGCTTATGGATGATGAAAATAATTCGCTGGGCTTTTGTGACGTGCTCGTATTCCGTATTTTTGGGAAGCGGGGCGTGACATTCTCGGACCCTTCCCTCCTGCAATCGAAAAACCCACCTTCCTAATGGTCGCTATTAGTTACTTTACAAAGTGGACAGAAGCGAAACCACTCGCAATAATCACTGAGCATAGAGTCCATCAGTTCTTCTGGAATAACTTGGTTTGCTGATTCGGGATCCCCCGTATCCTGGTCACTGATAACGGAACTCAATTCGCTGGTCATGGGTTCTGCAAATTTGGCATCGATCTAATTATTGAGCAACGTTTCTCTTCAATATTACACCCTCAGAAAAATGGTCTAGCTGAGAACACCAATCGGAAAATATTGAATGGCCTCAAGAAAAGGCTTAATGAAGCCCTCAATGGACAATGGGTTGAAGAACACCCAAGTGTGCTCTAGTCCTATAGAACCACGAAGATGATCGCCACATGACAATCCTTGTTCAACCTGACTTTGGACACAGAAGCTCTCAATCCTCTAGAAGAAGGAATGCCCTTTCCTTGCTTCCTCTCGTTCAATGAAGAGCAAAACTCAAATGACATTCGAGCCAATCTAGACCTCCTCGAGGATGTTCGAAAAAAATCTACCCTCCGAAAAATATCTACCAATAGAGGGTTGATAGATTTTACAGTAAGAGAGTTCGTGCAGCCAAAATTCAGGAAGGAGATCTGGTCCTCCGAAAGCTCGAGATATCGAACCCCCGAAAGAAAGGGAAACTTGCCCCTAACTGGGAAGGACCATACAAAGTCTCACAAGTAGTCTGCCCAGGGGCCTACCGACTTGAAGACTTGGGGGGAAGAAGATATCTAGAACTTGGAACGTCGACCACCATATGAAGTACAAAGAGAGTGCTTAATGCCCTCGTTTAGTAGTTAGCATCAAACATGTAATAAAGGCCAGTGATTATAATAGTCACAACATGTATTAAAAGCTTGCATTGAAGCAGCTGCTCAGTTTGAATTTTTTTAATTTGAATAAAATTAGTCTTTTCTTTTGCAAAAAATCCTTTTACAATTCAACAATTCCTAGAATAGTTCATCCTAAGGAAAGTAATGAGTTAGACATATGGTATGCCCCCGAGCAACACCATCCCTCCGCCAAGCACTCCGACGGACAAGTGCAGGATCCATTCACAATCCATAGATCGCACGGGCAGACTTTATCTCGAGCAAGTGTGTGGGGTATATCTCGCCGTGCGAGTGACCAACCTTGGACAGATGTGGAGTCCATTCATGGTTCTTAGAGCTACTCCAGCCACTTATATCCGAGCAAGTGCGTAGGGATCTTCTCACGATTTGAGTGCTCCCAAAACTCATCGTCACTTTGTTCGGAGTCCACTCACGGTTCATAGAGCCGCTCTAGCCACTTGCCCCTGAGTAAACACGCGGAGCTCAGCTCGCTGTTCAAGTACTCCTGAAACAACCCATACAGGTGCGAAGTCCATTTGTGGCTCACTAGTCCGCTTACGTGAATATTTGCAAGTGTACAAAATCGCAACAAGTAGTATAGTTAAGTGAAAAGAGTGTTGAACCCACAGGAACTAACTATTTTATTGAGTACCGATATTACTAGATTAACTACTATTTGGAAAATCGAAATTAATAAAGAAAGCGACTAAATTAAATCAATCTAAAAAAACTAACTAAATTAATTGAAAGGGAGCGGAATCTGAACTTTTGTAATTTTTTAATGGCAAAATTAATTCTAGGGCTTTTGATTTCACTTAGTTAATCACACACAATTTATAGTTCCATATGAATAAAAAGATTATTTTTCCCAAGTTGTAGACCAAAATCTCCAAATTATTCAATATTCTCTCTCAAGCAATATCAAAATTATTCTCAACTAATTATTTGTCATAGTTCATGCACAAATTACTAATTGAAAATTCATTAAGATCTATGGATTTCTTAACGGTCACATTAACAGCAGTTTGCTTTTGTAACGGTGTCTAATTATTATTAATCACAAATTGCCTGTTCGGTCTCTTCATGATTTAATAGATCATACAAATGTCTGTCAACCATTTGTACGCATTAAGAATAAAAATCAAACACACAACCATGGATAAATAGAAAAATAATATGAAATCAAAATTGTGTTCTCAAAACTAGACTACATCGAAGCCCTAGAAAAATAAAATTTAGTTCATAATAAATTTATTACAACTAACAAATACAGTCTTGGATTGCATGATAAAATTAGACAAAGAGAAAAGATGAATAGAAAGAACTGTTTTGTAAACAAAAATTTTGCAAATCGAACAGCCTTGAACCGCGTTCCGAAAAGCCAAATCTGTTCTCTCTCTCTCCTATCTGCAACTGTCACGTCGAAATAGAGATGCAGACTGCGCAGACGTGACCCAGAGCCAAATGTGCCAGACCCACGTGAAGTCGAGTCGCCACGTGCCTGCTGACGTCAGCAGCGCTGGAGTCTATCTCGTCTACTGTCGCCATGTCACGCTGCTGCTGCTGCTGCTTCCGCTGGGTCCCGCCACCACGTCACATAGCTATTTCTGCCTTCGTTTCGCGTGTCGTCAAAAACCCAAGCACCCACGCTCTCCGTTCTCAACTCTCTGTTTTAATTATTATTATTATTATTATTATTATTATTATTATTATTATTATTATTATTATTATTATTATTATTATTATTTTATTTTTATGATCCGAGGTTAGTCGCTTCCTCTCTCGTTAAGCGCCATTTTGTAGCTTCTCTTTGAGTTGTATTTATAGGAGCACGGAAGAGAAATTAGAGTTTATTTGTGCAGAAAAACCCCAATTCTTTATTTATTTGTTTCCTTCTTTAATTTGCTTTTTATTTCTTGCTCTTTTTTCGACTCTTTCTTTTTTCTTCAAACACGTGCTGTACACACAAAATAAAATCGGAAATTAGGATTTAAATACAAAAATAAAAATAAAAATAATTAGTTTAAAATTAATTAAACTAACTAAAAATCATATTAGCTCATTTAAACCCTTTTAAAATTGGTTATTGCATTTTCACCCTCCATTGGCAATTAAATTTTATATTTGGTTTTTCTCATGGCCAAATTGTAAAATTTAAATTCAACAAATCAATAAAAATAAATAAATCAATATTTTGTTTTGTTTGTTGATTTTTTTCCAAAAATATTCACCTTTTGCATCAAAATATCTTATTTCTTTAAAAATAATTAATTAACTAAATTTTACGGAAATAAGATAAATTATAAACAAGATAAACGAAAACAAGCAATTTTTATGGGTAAATGAGCACAAATAATTATATAAAAATTAGACACATCAAATATTTCCAAACTTAAGATTTTTCTTGTCCTCGAGCAAAAAGTAAAACCATGAATAAAAGAAAAAATTAATCAATAATAGCTCAACTCATCATATTAAGAGATCTCATCATGTAAACATCAAAATTTCAATTTAGAATATAAACAGTAGCAAATAAAGTAAAATCTGTTGATTCTTGATTTTGATGATCACAACACAGTGCAACATGTGTCTATGTTATACAGCTAACATTGCAGTGCAGAGACTAAAGACAATTCTAGCTGAATAAACAAACAAGCTCAAAAAGATACAGATGAAGAAGACAAGGATCAAGTTTCAATTCAAGACTCAAGACTCAAGACTTCAAGCTCAAATGTGTTATATTATTTTGTCTTGTAAACATTGTATTTTATTTCTTGTTGAGTCTTAGTCTGATGTAAAGCCTTGTCAACACACACACACACACACATACTCAAAATTTCATAATGTGTGTCTCTTAAAAACCCCCCAAAAGAAGTCAAAACAGTTTGAAGAATTTTAACTTTTAAGTACCAGTCGACTTAAGCTATTTGCCAGTCGACTGCTATGTACAAAATTGTTTAAAATTTTTCAAACTCTGATCAGTCGACTCATATGGCAACCCAGTCGACTGTTCGAAAGCTTTTGACCGTTTTCTGATTTTCAAAATCAAATTTTTTCAAACTCAAAAGTTCTGATCCGTTGGTTGACAGTTGTGTAACTGTTTTCCAACGTTCAGGAGATCAAAACTCCTTATATAGAGTTTCATATCTCTCTGAAAAGTACAACTTGAATTTTAATACACCCGAGCATTCTTGTGAAAAACTTTTTAAGAGATTTTCTGTGAGAAACAAAGCTTTCAAAGTTCATACACTTTGGTTCTCTACATTCAGTCAAGTATAGCATTGAATTCGCTCTGGACTGAGTATAGAAGTCAACCTTGTGATTTAGCCTCGTGCATCAACACATACACCAACAAGGCTATAGGTTGATTGTAAAAATTCTTCTTGTACCTTTGCTCTCGGTTGGAGAGTGGTTGTTGACTCTTGGTTGTAGAGTCGGTGTCTTTTCACTCTTGGTAGTAGAGTGGGTTGCTTTCTCTGGTTGAGAGAAAGGACTACGGTTAGACAAGGTTGTTGTCGTAACGCCGTAGGGTATTCCTGTAATTTTTCAAGAATAGTGGAAATCTCAAGTGGGTTGCTTGGGGACTGGATGTAGGTCGGGAGGACCGAACCAGGATATATCTTGTGTACTCTGTGATTGATTATCTTGTGTTTGCATTTACTTTTGCTTGTTTAAGTTCTGCAAAACTTGTCTGGCCAGTCGACTCAGCTTCGTATCAGTCGACTGATCAAGTCTTGTATTAGTTGTTCTCTTTGTTTCATCAGTCGCCTGCCTTATCTATAAGTCGACTGCATCGAGAGTTTAAATTTCTTTTATTTTGGCTATAACAGTCGACTGGTTCACCACTCAGTCGACTGTGCCGAGAGAAATTATTTATTCCGCAATTTATTTTTGATAAACACTATTCACCCCCCCCCCCCCTCTCGTGTTTGTTGCTTCACCTACAGGATCCAACACTTGGTATCAGAGCAAGGTTACAGGCTATGGCAACTACTTCAAATACAAATCAGTACCATGAAGGTCAATCTACACAATGGCCACCACTATTTGATGGAACGAACTACAATTATTGGAAGTGTCGAATGCGAATCTATCTTTAATCAATCAACTACGAGATATGGCAAATGACAGAGATGGAATACACTGTCCCTACCATTCCATATGCACAATGGAATGATGATCAAAAGAATCAGACTATGAACAATGCCAAAGCAATGAATGCTTTATTCTGTGCACTGACGAAGGAAGAATTCAACCGTGTATCCAATGCTACAACCGCACATCAAATTTGGCATACACTCGAGGTAACACATGAAGGAACGAATAAAGTAAAAGAGTCTAAAATTTCTGTTCTTGTCCATAGGTTTGAGATGTTCAGAATGAAGGACAATGAGACTGTGTCTGAGATGATTACAAGATTCATAGACATCACAAACTCTCTTGTGGTGCTTGGAAAGACTTATACCCAAGCAGAGATGGTCAGAAAAGTCCTACGTGCACTCACTCCAGAATGGGAGAAGAAAACCACAGCAATAGAGGAGGTGAATGGTTTGTCAACACTTACTCTCGAGAATCTTGTTGGTAATCTCATGGCATATGAGGTCCAACTTGAAGATCGAAAGAAAGATACTGAATCACACTAAGCAAAGAAGAAATCATTGGCTTTTAAAGCCATGACTGACTCAGAAGATGATGAAGAAGATGAAGAAGAAATAACAATGTTCACTCGGAAATTCAAGAAGTTCTTAAAGAAGGGTAAGTTTCATTCAAAAGTTAAAGATTCTAATGATCCTCCTACATGTTTCAGGTGCAATAAAATAGGTCACATGAAAAAGGATTGTCCCTTAGAAAATGCAAAGAACAAGGGAAAATCATCCAACTTCAAGAAGGACAAATATCCAAAGAACAAATTTGCCAAGAACAAAAAGGCCTATCAAGCTACATGGGATGATAGTGATTCATCTTCCGAAGAAGAAACGGATGAAAATAACGAAGTGGCAAATGTGTGTTTTATGGCTGCACAAGAACATGTAAGTAATGATTATGATTCCGAAGATCTTCTTGATGCTCTTAATGAAATATTTCAAGAGTTAAAGAAAGAAAAAATTAGAGTTAAGAATCTTGAGAAAGTGAATCAAACACTTAATCAAGAAAATCTTAACCTCGATAAGGAAGTAAAATCCTTAAATTCTCGCATTGCAAGTTTAGATACTGATCTTGAAACACTCAAAAAGAATTATGAAGAGATTTCAAAGAACGTATCTAAGTTTAACAAAGGCAAAGAGAATTTAAATGATATGCTTCATCATCAAGTTACATCTAGTCAAAAATTTGGACTTGGTTTTAAAAAACCTTCTGTAAAAGAATCTCCTGTTTTAAACACTAGTAAGAATAAATCAGCATCTATTTCTAATGTTACACACAAGTTGTATGATTTCTTTGCAAAACCAAAGGTTGTTAATTTCAGTGATAAAAGCAAAACTAACGTTCGGTTAAGTCGACTGAACCATACAACCAGTCGTCTGTCCAGAGAAAGTGGATCTTATTCGATGAAATCAAAACCTCTTATAAGTCGACCTAGTGTATCCACCAGTCGACTGATGTACACCAACAGTCGACTGCATAACACTGGTAAGTCGACTGGATAGAACAAACTAGTATGGGTTCCAGACAGTCTAAATCAGAATGATAGAATTGCTTATATTCACTCATATATGTTAAATGTGTGTAATTCTACTTATTATATTCCTGCTTATGGAGGAAGATCAAACTCTTCATGGGTTTGGTTTCCCCCAAACTAATGTGTTTTGGACCCAATAAAAAGGGTACCATATTTACCTTAAATTTTTTATAGGTACCCAAGAAAGAACGCTGGATATTAGACAGCGGATGTTCAAAACACATGACAGGGCATGCCAACATACTATCCACCATTCAAAGTATAGATGGAGGAACCGTCACCTTTGGAGATAACAACAAAGGCATAGTCATCGGTATTGGCATGGTTGGTAAAATATCTAACCCTATTATAGAAAATGTGCTTTTGGTTAATGGTTTAAAGCATAATCTCTTAAGCATTAGTCAATTGTGTGATAAAGGTTATAAAATAGTTTTTGAAAAAGATGCATGCTTAATTTATGATTCTACTATGCAAAATGTTGTTTTTCAAGGCTTTCGTAAAAATAATATTTATGAATTGTGTTTGAATGCAATTGATTTTTCAAATGATTTTTGCTTAATAGCCTCTAACAATGAATCTTGGTTATGGCATAGAAGATTTGGACATGTGAACATGAAAAATCTCTCAAAATTATCTAAATATAACCTAGTTAAAGGACTGCCAAAACTATCCTTTAAAAAGGATAAGTTATGTGATGCATGTCAACTAGGAAAACAAATCAAATCCACTTTTAAAACAAAAGACGTAATTCTACTAGTAGGCCACTTGAATTAATTCATATGGATTTATTTGGCCCTACTAGAGTTGCTTCTTTAAATATAAGTAGATATGTGTTTGTTTTAGTAGATGATTTTTCAAGATTCACTTGGACATTCTTTTTAAAACATAAAAATGATGCTTTTGAAGAGTTTGCCCATTTTTGTAAACGTGTTCAAAATCAAAGATCCCTAACCATAGTCACTATTAGAAGTGATCATGGTGGAGAATTTGAAAATGAAACATTTACAGAATATTGCAACAAGAATGGTATAACACATTCATTTGCATTTCCTAGAGCTTCACCACAAAATAGAGTGGTTGAAAGGAAAAATAGGACTTTGCAAGAATGCGCACGTACTATGCTTGTTGAAAGCAATCTACCAAAGCATTTTTGGGCTGAAGCTGTTGCTACAGCTTGTTATGTTTTAAATAGAATTCTTCTAAGACCTAAACTAAAGAAGACTTGTTATGAGTTATTTTTTAATAAAATTCCTAAAGTCTATTACTTTAAGACATTTGGTTGCAAGTGTTTTATTCTAAACACAAAAGATAATTTAGACAAATTTGATCCTAGATCTAATGAGAGTATCTTTTTGGGATACTCAAATAGGAGTAAAGCATATAGAATTTTCAATAAGTCTACAATGACTATTGAAGAATCAATGCATGTTACATTCGATGAATCCTTACCTTCATCAACATTAAATAAAGATGATGAAACTGATTTATCACCGTTAGATAATGTGATTAAATCCTTAGAGCAAACTAATCTATCTGATAAGTCGACTGATAAGGTCTCCCAGTCGACTGACGTAAAGCAGTCGACTGAAGAACAAGTCAAGTCGACTGATCCGATTGAGATATCTTCAACTTTACCAAAGTCATTTGTTGAAGTTAAAGATCATCCTCATGACTTAATAATTGGTGACATCTCCCATGGTATTCAGACACGTTTACATGTTAATATGATCTCTCATACAGCATTCTTGTCGGATTTTGAACCGAAAAATATACAAGAAGCTTGTGAGAATGAATATTGGATGAATGCCATGCAAGATGAACTAAACCAATTTATAAGGAATGATGTATGGGATTTAGTTCCTAGACCTCCTGATCAGACTATCATTGGTACCAAATGGGTAGTCAAGAATAAGTTAGATGAATCAGGACAAGTTGTAAGGAACAAGGCTAGATTAGTTGCCCAAGGATATAATCAAGAAGAAGGTATAGATTTTGATGAAACATATGCTCTTGTTGCTAGACTAGAATCTATTCGTATTTTATTATCTTTTGCTTGTTTTATGAATTTTATACTTTATCAAATGGATGTGAAAAGTGCTTTTCTTAATGGGTTTATTAAAGAAAATGTTTATGTTAAACAACCACCAGGCTTTGAACATGAACAATTTCCAGATCATGTTTATAAATTGAAAAAGGCTTTATACGGTCTTAAACAAGCACCTCGTGCTTGGTATGATCGTCTAAAAACTTTTCTTTTAGAAACAAGATTTGAAATAGGTAAAGTAGACACTACTTTGTTTATCAAAAGAGTTAAGAATGATATCTTAATCATACAAATATATGTTGATGATATAATTTTTGGTTCTACTAATAATCATCTATGTCAAGAATTTGCTAATACCATGAAAAATGAATTTGAGATGAGTCACATGGGTGAACTCAATTATTTCCTTGGATTGCAAATTAAACAGTCCTCAAATGGCATATTTATCAATCAAGGCAAATATGCAAAGGAATTACTCAAACGTTTTAACATGGATAGTACTAGTAGTAAATCCACACCTATGGCTACTACTACTACTCTTGACAAAGATTTATTAGGTAAGAGTGTTGATCAAAAACTCTATCGAGGTATGATTGGTTCACTCTTATATATTACTGCAAGTAGACCAGATATTATGTTCAGCGTATGTTTATGTGCTAGATATCAATCTAGTCCTAAAGAGTCTCATTTAAAAGCAGTGAAACGAATTTTAAGATATATTAAAGGCACATCTGAATATGGTTTATTTTATCCACGCACCGATAATTTTCAACTTTTATCTTATAGCGATGCCGATTTTGCTGGAAGCAAAACTGATCGCAAGAGTACTAGTGGTACATGTCACTTTTTGGGACATTCCCTAGTATCTTGGTGCAGTAAAAAGCAAAACTCCGTATCCCTATCAACCACAGAAGCTGAATACATCGCTGCAAATTTGGCATGTGCACAAATTTTATGGATGAAACAAACCTTGTTAGATTATGGTATTTCATTTGAGAAACCCTCAATTATGTGTGATAATACCAGTGCAATTAATCTATCTAAAAATCCGATTCAACATTCACGTACGAAACATATTGATATTCGACATCATTTTCTACGTGATCATGTTTTAAAAGGAGATATAGCTTTAGACTTTATCTCTACTGATAAACAAGTAGCAGATATATTTACCAAGCCCCTTAAAGAAGATACTTTCATTAAATTAAGGAGAGAACTTGGAATTTGTGTTTTTATTGATACTTGTTGAAAATGGCTTCTGTGAAGTCGACTATCTTTTTGAATAAGTCGACTGAACTGCTTTTTAAACATACCAATTATTTTTCTCTGACCAGTCGCCTGGCTTCTCAACCAGTCGACTGATTAGTAGACATAAAATATTTTTTTCTTCTCGACTCAGTCGACTGATCTCCCTACCAGTCGACTGTCTCGAGCTAAATCATCTTCAGCGACTATTCATCGCGTCTTTTGAGATGGAATCACTTATCTTTTCACCCGTGATCTTTAATCCTCACCGTCGATTTCACCTCTCTTTGATCTCAGCCGTTCCCTCACAGTTAAAATCCCTTTCACCAGCCGTATTTCACTTCTTACCATTCTCAAGCTTTTACCCCAAAATTTCGAAACCCTAGTTTTGGAGAAGAAGGTGATCAGTGCTGCTTGTGCTTGCTCCTGCTCGATTCTCAATCTCTCTTTTCTTAGGTATAAACCCTTTCGACTCTTTACTTATGGCACCCAAACGATCGAAAAGATCTCATGAGGGTACTTCTTCTTCACAAGAATACACCAAATATCTTTTGAGTCCCGATCTTCTTGATCGTTGGTATCTCTTTTGTACCATTCAAATCTTCCCTGGAAGATTTGTAAATTTTGGTGACTTAGATCGTTTTAACCTCATTCCACTTTTTCAAAATTGCAGTCTTTATGACTTTCTCTCATTATCTAACCAACCAAATTACTATCCCCAACTCATTTATTTGTTTTATACAAATATGAGCGTTGTTCAAAAACAAATGGGGATGTCTTAATCCGTTCGTCAGTGACAAATATTATAATGACTATAACACCGACTAGGATTAATGCGATGTTGGGTATAGATGATGGTGGAATTCCTCTTGATGAAGTTATTTTAGATGATGCCTCTATATTGTCTAAAATTCTCTTACCTAATTCTCGACTTCCAATGACAAGCAGAAATCTAAGACCAATTGCTAAGCTTGTCGGTAGAATATTAGCTTATAACATCCTTCCTAAAAAGGGGAGTTATGACTAATATTCTATTGAGTTACAAAAAGCTATATATGCAATTTTTGGTAGGATAGCTGTTAATTGGGGACAAGTTATCTTTTCCAAACTTTATCAAGACCACACTCATTTTCTACCCTTTGGAGGTTTTCTTACTAGAGTCTTTACTGCTTTTAAAGTTGATCTTGAGTCAGAGACAAATGTTGTTTCTAGATATGAGTGTTTCGATCGTGCTAGTTTGGCACGAATGAAACTCCTTGATGCTCCTACTCGATCACCCCTAGGTCTCCTCCAATGTCCCAAGCTCCCTTAGGTTCATCTTCTAGACCTAGAGCCTCTCAACCTTCTACATCTGATGATCCACCTCTCCCTCAAGCCAATTATGATGACCCTCGAACCATGTACGACTGTGTGTCCTACCTAATGCATCATTCAGTCACTGTCGATACACATCTTTCTTCCCTTGGTTCCAAACTAGACCATATTGGTTCTGAGGTAGCCCATCTCACTCATCTCTTCACTTCTCAGTTTTCTCCTCCTTCTCAAGATGATGACGAAGACTCCGAAGAAGATGATTGAAGATTACTTCTTTTTATTATTATTTATGTAATTTTCCTTTTAATGCATTTTTTTTCTATATATTAGACCTTCTTTTTTAATGCAAAATCTTGTTATTTTATGCTTTTTGATGATTCCAAAGGGGGAGAGAAAGATGTCTAAGCTCTGAGTCTATCTGAGTTATATTTTATCTATCTGTGCTGTTCAGCGTATTCTGAGTATTGAAATATCTCTAGTCAGTCGACTTCCCCAAGGATACAGTCGACTGCTGCTGCAGCTGTGATACTTGCTGCATCTGTGATATTTGTTAAACTGCTTTCATGTTCTGTTCAGTCGCCTGATCTATTTTTCAGTCGACTGATACATTCTGTATATCAAGATTTTACTTTATGTATGCATATTGTGTTTTTAATAGGGGGAGTTTTCAAAATCTATGCTTGTATGTCTGTTTATAAATTGTTATCAGCTATTGTGTTGTCATCATCAAAAAGGGGGAGAATGTTGATTCTTGATTTTGATGATCACAACACAGTGCAACATGTGTCTATGTTATACAGCTAACATTGCAGTGCAGAGACTAAAGACAATTCTAGCTGAACAAACAAACAAGCTCAAAAAGATACAGATGAAGAAGACAAGGATCAAGTTTCAATTCAAGACTCAAGACTCAAGACTTCAAGCTCAAATGTGTTATATTATTTTGTCTTGTAAACATTGTATTTTATTTCTTGTTGAGTCTTAGTCTGATGTAAAGCCTTGTCAACACACACACACACACACATACTCAAAATTTCATAATGTGTGTCTCTTAAAAACCTCCAAAAAGAAGTCAAAACAGTTTGAAGAATTTTAACTTTTAAGTACCAGTCGACTTAAGCTATTTGCCAGTCGACTGCTATGTACAAAATTGTTTAAAATTTTTCAAACTCTGATCAGTCGACTCATATGGCAACCCAGTCGACTGTTCGAGAGCTTTTGACCGTTTTCTGATTTTCAAAATCAAATTTTTTCAAACTCAAAAGTTCTGATCCGTTGGTTGACAGTTGTGTAACTGTTTTCCAACGTTCAGGAGATCAAAACTCCTTATATAGAGTTTCATATCTCTCTGAAAAGTACAACTTGAATTTTAATACACCCGAGCATTCTTGTGAAAAACTTTTTAAGAGATTTTCTGTGAGAAACAAAGCTTTCAAAGTTCATACACTTTGGTTCTCTACATTCAGTCTAGTATAGCATTGAATTCGCTCTGGACTGAGTATAGAAGTCAACCTTGTGATTTAGCCTCGTGCATCAACACATACACCAACAAGGCTATAGGTTGATTGTAAAAATTCTTCTTGTACCTTTGCTCTCGGTTGGAGAGTGGTTGTTGACTCTTGGTTGTAGAGTCGGTGTCTTTTCACTCTTGGTAGTAGAGTGGGTTGCTTTCTCTGGTTGAGAGAAAGGACTACGGGTTAGACAAGGTTGTTGTCGTAACGCCGTAGGGTATTCTTGTAATTTTTCAAGAATAGTGAAAATCTCAAGTGGGTTGCTTGGGGACTGGATGTAGGTCGGGAGGACCGAACCAGGATATATCTTGTGTACTCTGTGATTGATTATCTTGTGTTTGCATTTACTTTTGCTTGTTTAAGTTCTGCAAAACTTGTCTGGCCAGTCGACTCAGCTTCGTATCAGTCGACTGATCAAGTCTTGTATTAGTTGTTCTCTTTGTTTCATCAGTCGCCTGCCTTATCTATAAGTCGACTGTATCGAGAGTTTAAATTTCTTTTATTTTGGCTATAACAGTCGACTGGTTCACCACTCAGTCGACTGTGCCGAGAGAAATTATTTATTCCGCAATTTATTTTTGATAAACACTATTCACCCCCCCTCCTCTAGTGTTTGTTGCTTCGCCTACAGGATCCAACAAAATCAGGCATGCTCACTTTCTTCAGTGCAATTATTCATTCATAATTCCAAACTCAATCATATTTGTCATGCAATTAATGTAATTATAGTATGTAACAACTCCATCTGTGATTACCCCTTCTCACTACTGCAAACCGAGTAGCAAACTAGAGTTTTTTTTTGGGTCTCTTCTCTAAGTTGTCACTTGCCTTTTGACGCGAATACAAATATTTGTGATGAATTCACGCTGTTACTCAACAAGTCACAAACGTAGAGTGCTTTGCATACTCATATTTCAAGTTGTCATTTAACGTAAAAGTAAACATTTGTGATGAATACCCCTAGTTACTAAGCACTCAAAACATTGGAGGAGATAGACTTTATTTAATTATTTTATTTACTCATTAACACTTTATTTACTTAAACTCTGTTTAGGACTAGATCAAAGGGGATAATCACAAGAAATGGCATCACATTTTTCTTTTATGTATAATCACATGACTGTCACAATTGTGTAAGAAATTTTGAAATTCAATAATCCTAAAGTAAATAAGTATGCTTAATCTTTCTTTATAAGCAATTGTCAATCCTAAAAAAATTATTTC
Source organism: Hemerocallis citrina (assembly GCA_017893485.1). NCBI lineage: Eukaryota > Viridiplantae > Streptophyta > Magnoliopsida > Asparagales > Asphodelaceae > Hemerocallis > Hemerocallis citrina. The sequence continues at coordinate 220,909,788 of CM030358.1, read as the reverse complement.
AATGCTTAGCACAATATAGAACTCAAAAGTGTAATGGTGAGCCCAATTGCAATCTCTTTTTGTTTTGTTTTGATCTTTTCAAATATATATAAAATAAAAATAAATTTGTAACCCTTCCCCCAAACTTGAATATCACATTGTCTTCAATGGGAAAGGAAAAAGAAAAACAAAAAGAATGCAAAAAGTTCAGAATTTCTCCCCTGATTCGTCTTAAAATTTATACACGCGCGACGTTTAGTGTTTCAGTGATATCTGAAGCTGTAGATCTCCAAATGGGCTGATTCTTTTTATGCTAGAAAGCTAAGACAATTGCCTACAATTTCTCTTATGAACACTTTTGCATATTCTGACTCCATCCTGCTAAAAAACAGTCATCAATGTAGGTGTAGAAAACAGCTCTGCCTGGCGACTTTCCCAACTCATGCAATCCTACAAAATAAAATAAAAAATTAAAATTAAAAATAAACTAAAAGAAAAATCAAATCTCAATGCAGTAAAAGAAAACATGGGTTGTCTCTCAAGAAGCGCTAAGTTTTAAGTCTTCAGCCATACTCGATAGTGAGATGGTTATGTGACGCCAAGATCCAACAACATACCAGCCTCTTTTTCAATACTTCTTTTCAGGTGGAGATTAGGTTTTTTCTGTGCATCCGTCAAACTTGATGTTAGCGGCTCGAATTTCAATTGTTTCTTTCTTGAAGATGGAGTCTTTGATATCCCCACCTCCTTGAATGTCAGCTAAGAAAATGGATGAATAGATGGTGCAACATCCAAATACAAAACATATTTTAAATTCTTTTCTTTCTCAGATTCAAGGGTTGCTGAATTTGTTGGACATACTTCGATTGGTAACTTTTAAACTTTAGCCTTATATTTCTCGCCCACAATTAAATCTGTTTCACTTACTTGAAAACACAACTATTCTTCGATAGGGAACTTTATGAATTTTATAACATCAAACGTTACTTGCTCATGCTGTGTTTGTTCCTCAATAATTTGTTCGTACTCTTCTTACTTTTCAACCACATTTTGTTCGTTATTTTCTTCTTATTGTTGCTCAATTATCCTCCCGCTTCCTAGTGTTATTGCTTTGGCATGCTCCGTGGGGTTGGTCACGGTGTTGCGGGGTAAGTTTCCTGTTGTTCTCTCTGTAAGAATATTTTTAAGCTGACCAATTTGAGCCTCAAGATTGTGAATTGAAGCCGAAGTTGAAATTGCAACATTTTGGATTGCCAAATATGTCTTCTGCATGTATTGCTCTGTCTTCTGCATGTATTGCATAAACATATCTTCAAGTGTCGGCTTCTTTTCTTGTTGTGGAAAATTTTGAGGTGGTCTAATTGGTTTTTGATTGTTGTTCCAAGAAAAATTGGGGGTGTTTCTCCATTCTTGATGATACGTGTTCGAATAAGGATTGTTTTGATTTTAAAAATTGGACACGTAATTTGCTTGATTGAAATTTGATTGAGCAAAAGGGTTCCCCACTTGGCAATCTATACTTGAGTGATTTTCTTCACAAAGATCAAAAATCATATTAGATTGAATTGCATTAAATTTTATATTGCCTAATTGTTTAAATAAAATATCAATTTGTGCAGTCAATGTAGTAATAGGATCAAGTTCAAAAACTCCAGCCACTTTTCTTGGCATTGTTCTCTCTGAAGACCACTAGTAATTATTAGATGTCATCTCCTCTAAAAGTTCATAGGCCGCTTCATGAGTTTTGCTCATAAGTGCACTTCCAGCTGCTGCGTCAACCATAGATCGATTTGTAACTCCCAAACCATTATAGAATATTTGAATTTGCAGCCATTTCAGTAGTTCATGATGAGGACACTTTCTCAATAACTCTTTGTACTTCTCCCATATATCATACAAAGACTCGGTCTCAAATTGAATGAAGGTGGTAATATCATTCCTTAGCTTCGCTGTCTTTGCCGGCGGAAAATACTTAGCTAAAAATTTTTGTGCAAGTCTCTCCCAAGTAGTAATACTACCGGGTGGTAGAAAATTTAGCCAAGCCAAGCCTTATCTCTTAGTGAAAAAGGAAAGAGTCTCAATCGAATTGCATCATCTGATACTCCATGGTGGTTAAAAGTGTCACAAATTTTCAAAAATTTTGCAATATGAACATAAGGATCCTCGTGCGATAGTCCCCAAAATTGAATAGTCTGTTGAATCATTTAAATAATCGCCGGTTTAATTTCAAAGTTGTTTGCTTCAATTGCAGGCCTCTTTATGCTTGATATTGTTCCATGAATTGAGGGCATAACATAATCTCTCAATGCTCTGTTTTCATCGTTTGCCATGATAATGTACTTGTATGTCCAGAAATATAAGTCTTAAAAAAAATAGAAAAATAAAAAATATAACAAATAAACAAATAAAAATAAAAGTAAGTCAAAAGAAAATAAAAAGGTAAAAGAATAATAAAACATATATATATATATATATATATATATATATATATATATATATATATATATATATATATATATATATATATATATAGTCCCCTTCGGTTGCACACTACTTTTTGTGAGCACTCCGTGAGCACTCATGAAATAGAGCACCTATGACAAATCCGAACCGCTCATATTGTTTTATATACCTTAGATAGCCTAACAATAAAAAATCAACTAATTTGAAGTTCATTTGCCCATCCATCATGCTGTTAGAATTTTCAGCCATACAATTTTGCAATGATGTAAATCATGGGCAAATGAACTTCAAATTACTTGATTTTTTATTGTTAGGCTATCTAAGGTATATAGAACAATATGAGCGGTTCGGATTTGTCATAGGTGCTCTATTTCGTGAGTGCTCACGGAGTGCTCACCAAAGTAGTGTGCAACCGAAGATTTCTCTCTCTCTCTCTTTCTCTCTCTCTCTCTCTCTCTCTCTCTCTCTCTCTATATATATATATATATATATATATATATATAATAATAATAATAATAATAATAATAATAATAATAAATTACAAAGAAAGCTATCAAGTGGCTCTCCTTCAATCTCCCCTAAAATCAATGGCCCAGATTGATTCTCACAAAACATATTTTCCCGCCCAAAATTTCAAACCCAAAAATTTTAAACCCCAAAACCAATTTCTATCTCTCTAAACTCAGAACCCCTCTCTTTTATCGCTTCTCGATCTCTCTCTGTCTTCTCCCGATCTTTCTCTCTCAGAACCCCCTCCCCCCCTCTCTCTCATCCCGAATCCCTTTCTCTCATCCTGAAATCCTGAATCCCCCCTCTCTCTCAGAACCGCCCCCTTCTCTCTCTGTCATCGTACTCAACCCCCCTCCTCTCTCTCATCGTTCCCAACCCCCCTCTCTCTCATCGTTCTCGCCCCCCCGCCCCCCCTCTCTCTCATCGACCACCAAACTTCCCAAACCCCCACCGAAACTTCAGTCTCTCCGAGATCGACCACCGAAGCTTCAGGTTTTCTAGCTTCCACCTATCTCAGGTATATATACTATACTGCCTACGTTTTGTTGGGTTTGTGTTAGATTGATGTGAAATCGAGGAGTTTTGGTGGTATTTGGGAGTTGCGTTTTCGCCTAATTTGCAATATCGGGTTTTAGATGTCCGTGCGATGAAATTGTTTTCTCTACAGGAGGCAGAGAGGAGAATGGATTTGGCCCGTGTTGCTGATATTAAATATGGGGCTCTTCAAGAAATTGAGGCTGCTATTGCCAAGCTTGAAGGCAAGACGGGTGAGAACCTAATGCTAACCGAAACCATAGGTCCTGATCAAACTGCAGAGGTATGTTACAATCTTCATTATAATAAATACCAAGGTTGAATTGCACATCTTTGTTATAATAGGTAGAAAGTTGCGATATGGAATCCAAAGAAGTGGAAAACTAAAATTAGAGAAGTAGTGCCCTTCTGAATAGGCAAAATATTTCATGCCCTACCGGAGACGATCAGAAAAATATTTAATACCCAACTGGAGATGTTGATATTAAATTGCACTTTGGTACTTTATTTTTGGTTATCTGAAACGAACGTTGGATGAACACATTTGTTCTTTATTCATTCCCAATGTTTCATCTTAATTCATTCATTATCTGATGTTCAAGAAAACAAAACATTGTTATCTTGATCTGAATTTAATGTGCTATTGCACCATCATGTTCAACAGACATGTATATATCAGCCACTAATTATATATTCTTATTTTGCTGGGAAGTTATGTTTTGTGTGTTTTGCTTACCAAGATGATGTTCTTCTCTCTTTAATTAGGTTGTGAGAAAAAGACGGATGATGTTTTGCATAAATCGGTTGAAGTATTGGTCGAAGTGTTTTTTTTATACTTATTTTTGTTATTTTTACCTATTTTTGTTATTTTGGCAATCATCACTATTCCTCTTAATATGAAGCAAACAAATTTGACCATCATGTTGATATTTTTTTACTTATTTTTGTTGTTGAATAAAATTTATTTTTTATTGCTTTTGTTGTTGCAGTGACCACATGATAATTTGATCCTACTCATTATGCAAACCTACTTATTGCCTTTACTGTTATTACTACAAACATCTCCTTCACTACTGTTGAAAGTTTTGGGATCCAAGTTGAATCATCGAATTTGGTAAATCTTGCTACAACCTCAGCTTATTTGTTTTTAAATTTATTATATAGATTTTTGCATTATTTATATTGTTGATTGTTGTGAATAATTTGTTGTAGGAAAATGGTGGTTAAAATATATATAGATAGATAGATAGGAAGAGATGGAAGTTGCCGGTCCAGGGCAACTGAACTTGGATGAGGCCCCATCATGGGGTTCTCGGGGAGTCGACTGCTTTGAAATAATGGAGCAGATCGGAGAAGGCACTTATGGGTATTTTTGGAATTACTCATTTTCTCCCTGGAATTATTATGACATTAGAGATTAAATATTTCGTTGATGATTTGTGTGATGCTTCCGAGTTTGATGTATTATTATTGCTCTGCTATTTTAGAATGTTTGATGTATTATTATTGCTTTAGTTATTTTTGTTGTTGAATAAAATTTATTTTTTTTGCTTTTGTTGTTGCAGTGACCACATGAAAATTTGATCATAATCATTATGCAAGCCTACTTATTGCCTTTACTGTTATTACTACAAACAAATCCTTCACTACTGTTGAAAGTTTTGGGATCCAAGTTGAATCATCGAAATTGGTAAATCTCGCTACAACCTCACCTTATTTGTTTTTAAATTTAAATTTTTTTTTTTGCATTATTTATATTGTTGATTGATGTGAATAATTTGTTGCCGGAAGAGATGGCATTTGCCGGTCCAGGGGTAGAAACTACAGTGGTTAAGAAAGACTGAACTTGGATGAGTCCCCATCATGGGGTTCTCGGGGAGTCGACTGCTTTAAGAAATTGGAGTAGATCGGAGAAGGCACTTATGGGTATTTTTCGTAATTACTCATTTTTCCCCCTGGAATTATTATGACATTAAAGATTGAATATTTCGTTGATGATTTGTGTGATGCTTCCGAGTTTGATGTATTACTAGCAGGTAATTTAAGGTGTTGTTATATAGTTGTCAGGTCTTCGTGTTTATGGACATAGATTATAGGACTTCAGTTCTTTAGTATGTCCATACAGTGTCGCCTTATGTTGATCGTCCGCATTGAGTATTCTTGAGCTATATTACTGAAATTGGCAACTAATGAAAGACAAACAATACTATTTGGAAACCATCTATTATTGGCTAGGAGTTATTGTTCATTCTGATACTTCTGAACATGGAGGTAATTATAGATTTTATGTAATGTTTGGCTTGATATATATCTATGAAGCCAAACATGCATTGTTTATATATACTGATTTCATTAAACACTCATTAAACACGTTGATGCCTAATTTCTTTGAAGTAAATTTAACATTAGCAAGATTTTTTTTCCCCTTTCTTATGGACAACTTGAGTTATCTTTGGTAGTTGCCATTATCTTAAAGATCCTTTTTTCCATCATCTTGCACAAGTAGAGGCGTTATGTGCTTGCTAACTTATTTACGAATAGTTAGTTTTCTGTGAGTTATATCCTTTAGGATGCTTAAATTTAATTTGTTCATGACTGGCCTCTCCTTTATTAAGCATGCATGCCTATTTGCAAATACCTGTTACATAGATAAATTAGAATTTTTTTTACTTAGCCAAAACTTGCTTAGATAATTGAATTGCAATTTTTTGGGAGATGATAAGAATCCAAAAGATCGTCTAAATAATAGGTTTGATAAATTTCAGAAGTAAGAAAGTGAATCAAGAGGAAGCCCAGAGTGCATCTCTGTGTTGGTGTGTTTGTGTGTCATCTCTGTGTTGGTGTGTTTGTATTCGTGCTTTATTGATATAATTTGAATGCCCTTTCTCCTTTCAATTGTGAAAGTATGGAAAGCCCTTTTCTTCCTACATCTTTAGGTTGCTACTTTTCCATGTTTTCCTTTTTGTGTATTTCTTCCTGTTGTAGGATACTTTGGCCCGCTTAGCTATGTCCTATGAGAAAAAGAATTGAATCTGTTTCCCTTTTTGATAATTTACTTTGGCATTCCAGTAACTAGGCTTGGCCAGAATGAGAAGGAAAGGCTAATTGGTCTTGCTGAAAGGCTACACAAGAGAGTTGTTGGCCAAGATCAGGCAGTTGATGCAGTGGCAGAAGCAGTGCTAAGGTCAAGGGCTAGGCTAGGCCGACCTCAACAGGCAACCAGATCGTTTCTCTTTCTGGGTCCTAATGGTGTTGGCAAGACTGAGCTTGCAAAGGCCCTTGCCGAGCAACTGTTCGATGATGAAAACCTTTTTGTTCGGATAGACATGTCTAAGTACATGGAGCAACATTCTGTTTCGCAGTTAATTGGTGCTCTTCCGGGGTAAGGCATCTTTGTCCTGTCTGATTATTTATTTATTTTTTTAAAGGATTTTTTCATTTGAAATATATCTAACATTTTTTATGTGATCACTTACTTCAGTGCTCTATGTTAAATTAGTATTTTACATGCTTAAGTTAGTAATGCTGGTGCGCTACATAGTTTTGTATGGTTAATGTAGCAATCCTGTTTGCCTTTTATTAAACTAGGTTACAATTATAGTGAAGTACTGCGGGTATTGTGGGTGTTGAAAGTTATAGTTAATGTGTTTTGGCATTTGAAATTTTGGGCGGAAAAATATGTTTTGTGAGAATCAATCTGGGCCATTGGTTTTAGGGAGATTGAAGGAGAGTCACTTGATAGCTTTCTTTGTAATTTATTATAAGCAATTCAATTTATAACTAAGCTTTACAAAGCTACTTTACAAAAATTATAAGCAATTCAATTTTTCATTCATAATAAAAGATACTTTAACTCAAAGTCTCAAACTATCACTATTCAGTTCTCGCATTGTAAGGACATTGCATTTAAAACACATATTCAGGTAAAGAAATTACATTTAAAATACCAGGGTGATGTGCCCTTGGCAGTATCCTATGCATGAATCCCCTGAACATGAGAAAATGCCTAGAAGAAATTCTCATTCAAATCCTATCCCCTCAATACATTCATCTGTATAAATATGCATGCACATATCTTCTGTCTTCTCTTCTTATATTATGCACATCAGCACAGCCTACACATCCTATATTATTACCCTCTTCTTTTTAATTAGTTGTTTTGTTACTGATATAGGTTATAGCTCTCTCTCTCTCTCTAAATAGAAACTTGACCTATCAACTAATAATTGGTTCATAGCAAATTCAACAACAATGGTGCAAATTAACCCACCCATTTTTCACAAAACAAGAAACCAAGCTATGCAAACTACCAATCCTAACTACTTGACTTCAACTCGAACAACTCAAACACATTCCCAACTTTCCAACCAAAACAAAACAAAAAAAAACCTGATGATGCGTCCTCAGTAGTATCCTACAATTGGCATGAATTTCCTGCACATGCGCCTGCGCCTTAAAGAAATTCTCATTCAAATCCTCTTCCCTCAGCGCATTAATCTGCATTCATCCCATACATTATCCCAAAATTTAGCAATTTCATCGATTCTATTACTACACAAACATCATATAAATCCCACAATTATAAGCATAAATTATATGTTTATTTGGCATAAATTACTTTTGTCCATTTTTAGATAAGGTGGACTAGGAAAATTAAATAGTTTTTGTTCTTCAGCAAGTTTCAGAACATTTGCCATTTCAGGCAAACTAATTCTTAGTCCATTCTGGAAAAAGATTAATTGTATGCAGTAACCTTTGAATTCATTGTAACAGTGATTGTATTTTTGAATTCATTGTGACAGTGATTGTATTTTTAGTGGAAGCAACATAGATAGATGTATGTAGTAACCTATGAATTTATTGTGACAATGATTGTATTTTTGAAACTTCGAGCGAAAAAAAATGGATTGTTTTATAGATAATCCTGCATTTTTTTGTGGTACTATGTTTTTCGTTCTTCGAGGTGATGATGATGGTGCATATATGTCCACTGCTAAGGTATGATTGAATTTTTGGTTATTTGTTAAAACATGTCAATGCAATCTTATTGCCTGTTTAGTTCTTTCTGCTGCTACGTAATCTATAACACTGGCAGCAGTAATATTTGTAGTTGATTCAGGTGCAGGAGAGAGATTTTATTAGAAATAAGAGCTCTGATTATACGTTAACTTGAACCTCATCTGAGCCTCAATTTTTTGATCTAAATTTGTGATTCATTTTGCTTTATAATCCTTATTTTTTTTCGTAGGCATTTGTTGTGCTATTCCAACTTACTGTTTGTTCATTTTAGACGATATTATATTCTTTGTTTTCCCACCACCTCGGCAGAACGATAGTATAGCAAGCACAAGAAGATTATAAATTTTTCACATTCCTGTTAATCAAAATGATCCATTAACATTTAGTGCTTCTACTTTTGACGGTCACTCTGTTGGATTGACTGTATTCATATGCTCCAATTACATTCAAAATTGTTTTTTTCCATTACAGTTGCAATTCCTACAACAAAAAAATGTACGGGTTACCATTCCAGATGAACGCGTGCTTAATCTGATATCCCTTCGCAAGGTATGTTGAACCCCTTATGTATATTAGATGCTCATTATTGATATATTTTTAATTCCTATTTTTTAACCAACCAATGTAGAGAAAGGAAGCAACGAGTTATTCTGGCAAAGGAAAGAGAAAGGAAAATGAATGGAGAATCTTTTTTTCGTAGTGTTACTTTTTTTGGTAGTTAACTTCAGTTATGTAGAATGAGGATAGTTAAGAAAATCTATGTAATATTTAGTATTTTAGGAGATTTTGTAAGTACTGTATGTGATAATGATATATAGTGATGGGATATAGTATGTTAAAACCCGTACTCGCAAAATTGTGGAGTATTGGGCTCTGTGTGTGGTTTTTCAAAGATTTTTCTAAAAGTCCATTACGTTTTCAAACGAAATTTTTGTTTTTATTCTGTATCTTGCATCATGTGAAGATATTTTCCCCCAGAGCCCTATATATATGATGTCGGTGTGATGTTGCTTGGATTGGCCTGGGGAGGACTGATATTAACTGCCCGTGATGTGATATATTTAATTGTTAGCAGAATTCTGTAAGGAATTGCTGTAAAAGAGCTAATATTTTAGGGGTGATTATGCCGAATTTTTACTAAAATTCCTATTAATATTCTAGAATAGAAATAAGGATTTAATTGAGTAGGCGTAGAAAAAATTAAAAAATAAAATCATACATGGTAATAGTTAACTAATAGTCAGATTTATTATACAGATATGTTGGAGTAATGAAGAGCATTTTGGGTTCGAACCGTCGAGTTTGAAGGGAATTTCTTTTGTACATCAGTCATTTTGAAAGGTTTTGGTTTGAAAATGTACTTTCCTATAAACTATCAGTGTTGATTTTTTAAAGTTCTCATTGGTTTTGACTTGATTGATTCCTTTTTCATTAAAATGATTTTTCAGGTCTCTTCATTATGGTGGATTTATTCGTCTATCCATCTGTAATTTTCATGTTCTCAGAATGTTTGTAATGCCTGATAGTTGGGCTTATGTATTTTGTGTGAATCACTCCGTAATTATTTTGAGGGATTGGGGCCAATGTTTGTTCTACTAGCATGTACCTTTTTTTTTAAATCTATAATTATATTCATGAATGTAAAATATCTCATACACTGAAATATATAAAAAATTGGGTCCAACAAGTAGATTTCATATCAAATTTGCAGTACGCTGTCCAGTATATGGATATAGATATATTAATATGGAGACGTAATTGTACTTGATCACATTTAACAAAAGGTGTTAACATGTACATCACAACAAGCTTTCTCTCTCTCTCTCCCTCTCCCTTTTTTAACCTCCTCTAAAATCATACATGGTTAACTACATGAAAATTTGACAATGGAGAATTAAATGATGCTGTTTGAGGCGATAACTGCATTAGCAACTGAATTGCTACTTATGGTAGGCAACAAATCAAATATGAAATCTCTTTTGTTGAAGTCACACATAGCAAGTGATTTTGATCGACTATTGTTGTAGATTCACGGTACTCTTTTTCAATCCTGAGCTCCTGACAAATGATCCTGCAAGATATAAACCAATAAACAACTTAATTCAGAATATATCAATGTCTACTGTCAAATACACATCTATATAAATCATTATTCATGAAGACGTGCATATATATTTAACCTTTTACAGGGTTTTATATACTGCATCGTTCTCGGAAACGTGCCGTAGGCACGTATCCACGGGCATACCTAGTATATATATATAATCCAAACTAGTAATGATCTAGCAATTTTCAATATCAATAAAAGAATAACTAGTCCCCGGCAACGACGCCAAAAACTTGATGTAAATATTTGCAAGTGTACAAAATCGCAACAAGTAGTATAGTTAAGTGAAAAGAGTGTCGAACCCACAGGGACTAATTATTTTATTGAGTACCGATATTAGTAGATTAACTACTATTTGAAAAATCGAAATTAATAAAGAAAGCGACTAAATTAAATTAATCTAAAAAAATAACTAAATTAATTGAAAGGGAGCGAAATATGAAATTTTGTAATTTTTTAATGGCAAAATTAATTCTAGGGCTTTTGATTTCACTTAGTTAATCACACACAATTTATAGTTCCATATGAATAAAAAGATTATTTTTCCCAAGTTGTAGACCAAAATCCCAAAATTATTCAATATTCTCTCTCAAGCAATATCAAAATTATTCTCAACTAATTATTTTTCAAAGTTCATGCACAAATTACTAATTGAAAATTCATTAAGATCTATGGATTTCTTAACGGTCACATTAACAGCAGTTTGCTCTTGTAACGGTGTCCAATTTTTATTAATCACAAATTGCCATTTCGGTCTCTTCATGATTTAATAGATCATACAAACTTCTGTCAACCATTTGTACGCATTAAGAATAAAAATCAAACACACAACCATGGAAAAATAGAAAAATAATATGAAATTAATATTGTGTTCTCAAAACTAGGCTACATCGAAGCCCTAGAAAAATAAAATTTAGTTCATAATAAATTTATTACAACTAACAAATACATTCTTGGATTGCATGATAAAATTAGACAAAAAGAAAAGATGAACAGAAAGAACTGTTTTCTAAACAAAAATTTTGCAAACCGAACAGCCTTGAACTGCGTTCCGAAAAGCCAAATCCGTTCTCTCTCTCTCTCTCCTATCTGGAACTGTCACGTCGAAATAGAGATGCAGACTATGCGGACGTGACCCAGAGCCAAATGCGCCAGACCCACGTGAAGTCGAGCTGCCACGTGCCTGCTGACATCAGCAGCGCTTGAGTCTATCCCGTCTGCTGTCAGCACGTCACGCTGCTTCCGCTGGGTCCTACCGCCATGTCACACAACTGTTTCTGCCTTTGTTTCACGTGTCGTCAAAAACCCAAGCACCCACGCTCTCCGTTCTCAACTCTCAGTTTTAATAATAATTATTATTATTATTATTTTATTTTTATGATCCGAGGTTAGCCGTCCCTCTTCCTCTCTCGTTAAGCGCCATTTTGTAGCTTCTCTTTGAGTTGTATTTATAGGTGCACAGAAGTGAGATTAGGATTTATTTGTGCAGATAAACCCCAATTCTTTATTTATTTGTTTCCTTCTTTAATTTGCTCTTTATTTCTATCTCCTTTTTCGTCTCTTTCGTTTTCTTCAAACACGTGTTGCACACGCAAAATAAAATCGGAAATTAGGATTTAAATATAAAAATAAAAATAAAATTAATTAGTTTAAAATTAATTAAACTAACTAAAAATCATATCAGCTCATTTAAACCCTTCTAAAATTGGTTATTGCATTTTCACCTTCCATTGGCAATTAAAATTTATATTTTATTTTTCTCATGACCAAATTGTAAAATTTAAATTCAACAAATCAATAAAAATTAATAAATTAGTATCTTTGTTTTGTTTGTTGATTTTTTTCTAAAATATTCACCTTTTGCATCAAAATATCTTATTCCTTCAAAAATAATTAATTAACTGAATTTTATGGAAATAAGATAAATTATAAACAAGATAAACGAAAACAAGAAATTTTTATGGGTAAATGAGCACAAATAATTATTTAAAAGTTAGACACATCAACCGCTCTAGCCATATGCCCCTGAGCAGGTATACGGGATTCTATTTGCCACTTGAGTGCTCCCAAAACTCGTCGTCACTATTTTTCTGTAACACCCCGCAAATTTGAGTTATAACAATTTTGCCCATGGGTATTATGCACATGTATTATGTACTGTTACGAGTAATATTCGTAACGTATTTTTATATAAATGTCATATGTATTTTATATTCTGATTATTTATATATTTTTCGTTCTCTCAAAAAAAAATTTATCATATTTTGAGCCAACTCAAATATTAATTTTAATCTTTGTGTTTTTACGTGTATGGCACATATTTTCAATACACGTGACGATTAGTATATTCCACCGTTACGTATAATGTTTCTACGTATTTCAACTGTTTATTTTTATAACTTGTTCGAATTCGTTTTGTAAATTGAAATTCATTTTTCTCATATTTTGACTCGAATATATTTTTATACGTGTTTTGTATGTATGTTGTTGATTACATTGTCGTATGTATAAAATTAATAAAATGTATTTTTCGTTCGTTGAATTTATAAACATTTTTCGTTAATCAAATCTATTTCATATTTGAATATTTATTTTTATGTGCAACGCACTTGTTTGCAGTGCATGTGTTAGTTCCTAAAATTTTCTTGAGTCATGAATATTTTTTTTCTCATTTTTCTAGTCCCAATTGTGTGGCCTAAATCTATTTTGTAGCCCACTAAAATTAATTTAAAGCTGATGATTAATTTTGTGTGCACTAAAGTGTATATTTAAAATATAGTTAGTTCGGTACACTTTTCCATGTGTAAAACATACATCTAACTTAATAAAAACTAATAATAAAATTTGTATAAAAGAGTGTGCACATTTGATACATGTGCACGTGCTTGTGCACACAAAAGAGATTGGCCGGCCTATAGTTGGGAGTGAGGAGAGAGTGGGGTGAGTTGTGTGAGAGTGGGGAGTTATTTTGGGTAGTGGGAAGCTAGTTTGACCACACAATTTTTCTATAAATAGTTCCTACCTTGGTCATGAAAAACACAACTGAAAACAAAAACAAAAGAGAGAAAGAGGGAGAAGAGCTTGCGGGTTGTGCTAGGAAGAGGCCGGACATTTTTGAGGGAGCTTGGAGCATTGAAGCATTATTTTGTAGGAGTTCTACTACTAGGAATTCTACAATTGAGGTTGGTATTTCTCCAACTTTCTAATATAGTTTTATTAGTAGAATGCTAGATATGTGTGAATTATTAGATGCATGATGACTTATATAGATTGAACATTCATGTTTAGATTATTTGTTGTTGATGGAATGTGTGAAACTATGATGTGTTTGATTTAGGGGCATTTTGATAAGGTTCTATTTTGAGTGCTAGTTGTACTTCAAAAAATCATAACTATTAAACAAGATGGAATATAGAGCTAAATTTTTTATAGGAGCATCTGGTAAATGTCAAGAACATCTTCTTAAAATTTCATAATATTTGGATGTCGTTTACTATTTTAATAAAATCCAAACTTATGGCTGCTTGGCAGTTGACTAGTTGATGTAAATTTGTACACATTTCGGATTTTGATCATTTCAACATCTTAGATGAAGTAGTTTTAGAAAAGTCAAAACTAAGAACTTGAAGTATACTCATTAACCTTTCTGTAAATTCTAAGAAATCAATTTTTCATAAAGAATTGAATATATAATGAATTTTACAAGACTAAACAAGTGGCAGTACTTTAACATTTCGACCCTACTGTAAATTTCGAAGAACTCAGTGTTATAGACATAATATTTTGGGGAAACTTATAACTAAAAAGTTATAGTAGACCTGTATACCTTTAATTTGATATAAAGAAAACAAATTTTCATGAAGTATAGAATTTTCTATGATTTTTATAAGTAGCATGAACTGCAGTTTTCGGATTTTTGAACCTACTATTTTGCAAATGAATTTAGAATTAGTAATTGAGGATGAATGTAGATGACCTTAACTAAAAAGTTGTAGTAGACTCATTCATGATTCCTATTGTAACACCCCAAATTCCAAATACGGCTGAATTCGAAGTTCCACAGGATCTTTACACTTCACTTCGTACAATTTTATAAGGAATTTTGAAAATTTATATTATAACAGAGTCTTTTACATTCAATAACACAGCGGAAGGTAAATTGAAGTACAATAATGAAAAATATACAATTGTGACAACTTTAACATTTAAATAATCATCAGCATCAAATCAACTTTATATCTTCTTGTAAAATTTCAAATCCTGCATATAAAATTGTGGGCGCATCAGTTGCTTACAACCGACGAAAATATTATACACGGCCATCCTCGCTATGCCGAAAGTATAATGATCTTAATTACTTTAACAAACCACAAACTTGAATGTAAAATAAAGTGTTAAAAGTGACTACTCTAAACATGTAAGTGAATGCAATGCCTTAATGCCTAATACAGATGTTTACGCTAAGATGACACTAATGCATACTTGTTCGGATTTTATGCATCCCATACTACACAGGTCCGAGGGCAAGCACCTACGTACTCCACATTAAAGGGTTCAATCCCTCGCCATGATAACTACCCAGTAATAAAACAAAGTTTAGACATTCCACGAGTACGGATCCCAGTCCTAGAGTACACCGCCCGAATATATAGAATCCTCGTCGTACAAACATCCCATCAGTGTCCCTCTAGCCCCGGTATACGTATATACACTGGAGTACACCATACTATCCGCTCGACTACTCATAGTCCCGAATTTAAATAAAAGCTCGCCTCCATCAGAAGCAACCACAGTCCCGGAGTACACCGCCCGACTATATAGAGGCCCTCCACTCACGTTTTTCCAAGTTTACTGCATCTTCACTTAGTGCCTAATTCTTAAGTTCAAGACATGAATAAATTATAACACCTAGAGTTAACTTTTCCCTCTACCGGACTTAAACACAAATACCAAAATTGCTCACATAGACATATCTCAAAATAAATCAATCATTTAATTCAACATTTGTTGGTACCCGGGGTCTTACTAAACCTCTAGATCACAACCTTTCATGTTCTAGAATTCATGGGTACTCATATCCTTCAATAATCATATATTAAACTTCATTGTATTCATATCTTCAACTTTATGCATAACTTAATCAATTTATCTTACTTTTGTGTCATTTATGGTTCATTCATTCATTTTCTTACTCACAATTCTTTCAAACAAAATATTTCTTTTCATGAACTCATAACATAGAGTAGTCACTTCAATTCTCATTGACAAATAAATCACATATAGTATTTTAAACAACATCAAGTATTCTTAATCAACTAAAATAATTATAGAATCTCATCAAGAGAAAAATCAAAAGTATTTTAAATTTTACTCTTCTTCTAATTGAGATAAAGGTCATACTCTTAAATAAAAATTTTGAATTCTTCAACTCATTATCTATATCTAATTTCACTTTTAAATTCCCACAAAATACATGAAATATCATGAAATTATTTTTAATAAAATGTAAATCATTTTGGGGGAATATTAGATTTTTTCCCAAATTTTATTTGCATTCAAAACTCTTCATTAAACCCAAAACATCCACAACAAAAAAAAGGAACAACCGGGATTTGAACCCAAGCCCACACCATTGCTACAGTAACAGACCCTAGGCACCACCAAGGACCAAGAAGTCCAAGTGACTTTGCTGTCATGAAGATAGGCCTCAAGTCCTAAGTACATTGTCTCGGTTCTTAGGTTTATAAAAACAAAACAAAAAAAGAGGGGACTGCCAAGTTTCGAACCCAGAACCCCAGACCAGACCCCAACTACAGTAACAAAGAGGGGACTGCCAAGTTTCGAACCCAGAACCCCAGACCAGACCCCAACTACAGTAACAGCACTAGAACGCAACCAAAGACCAGTAAGTCCAACCACGACAACTGATGTGAAATACACTTGACATAGTTTTGTTCATACTGTATTGTTATTAGTTTTCTTTCACAAAACTCGGTTATTCAATCGATCTAATCTTTTAATAGAGTGTAACTAATTTTTCCAGACTGGCTTTGTTTGAAAAATAGTAAACAACGATTGTAATACTCTTATTATAAACATATATATATATATATATATATATATATATATATATATATATATATATATATATATATATTGCAAATCATTTCTCTCTTAATTACACACATCAATTTACATTTCTCAAATTTTGAAAATAAAGATTTGTATCTCTTATGAACCACTTTATGAACTCATTTGTACTAATTAAAAATTCACTAGTGAGGCTAACACAAATCTCTTGACTACAAAGGAACTTTAAAACTCTTTCATGCAAGTTACAATATTCAACATTATCATTCCAACATGTATAAACTAGTATGATTCATGGCAACAATTCATTTGTTATTATTTTCTTTTCCTCTTTCCAATTATCATGATATCTAACCATTTACTTGAACACAACATTATTTCTACAAGTCATGGCACAATCACAATAGCATGAAGTAAACTACATTAATCACATCAATTAAATCTACACTACTCAATGTCAAAACTAGCATGCTCATCCTACAATTTTAGAAAACATTTAAGATCACCCACCTCTTAAGAAGACTTGCAAAATGAAGAGACACAACTCCTAAAAAACTCCTAGCTCCCACATGATCACCTAGCCCTTCTCCTTCTAGCAAGAGCAACACCAAGCCTCCAAGAATAGCAACACGAGAATTCTCTAACTCTCTTTCTTTTCCTCTCTCTTTGATTGCTAATTTTGGTGTAACAAAAAGACACGGGGGGGGGGGGGGGGTGTATTTATAGAATAATTGGATGGCTAGGATTTGATCTCACCATCAAATAACCACCCACTCTCCTGCTCACTCCACTCCTCCCACTCTCTAAATCTGGCCTCCCTCTCTTTTGTGCACCCACGTGCACAAGTGCACACCCACTCTCATTTATTTTATATAATTCTATACTTTTATTTGTGTGTCAAAAAGTTGTTACATGTCATGTGTGAGACCATGCACAACTAATTGTAGGATTAAGTAGTGGGCTTGACTTGTGGGCTTGTTTTTAATTTAATTAATTAATCTAGTGGGCTTAGAATCTACTCTTAGGCCTATGGGTTTAATAAAAGGCTAAAAATAGAAGGAGATTCATGCATGTTACAAAAAAATAATTTTGAAATGAAAGGAAATGAAATTTGCCCGTGTATTGCACGTGCAAAAATTGAAAAATATATTTTTAATTAAAATAAATTATACTGGATGTTACAACACTCCCTCCTTAGAATAGTTCCGTCCTCGGAACTACACTTAAGAATGAGAAAAGAAGAAAAAAAGAAAAGAGTTTACAAATTTTAGTTGAAAAGCTCAGGGTGATCTCTCATCATCCTCTCATCTGATTCCCAAGTGGCCTCCTCAACAAATTGGTTCCTTCAGATGTCCTTGACCATAGATATTGTCTTGTTTCTCGAGATCTTCTCCTGACGGTTCTCAATCTCCACTGGACGCTCTGCATAGCTCAAATCCAACTGCAGACCCTCTGGCACTTCAGGTAAATGATGACTCGGATCCGGAATATAATCTCGTAACATAGACACATGGAAGACATTGTGTACTTGGGCCAACTCTTCCGGTAGTTCTAACCAATAAGCTGTCTTCCCAATTCTCTTCAATATCTTATAATGACCTATGTATCTCATGGCTAATTTTCCTCCTCTTCCAAACCGAATGACCCCCTTGGTTGGAGACACCTTCACAAATACAAAATCACCTTCTTCAAACTCTAGATCTCTCCTCCGGTTGTCGGCATAACTTTTCTGCCGGCTCTGTGCGTCGACTAACCTCTTCCTGATCATCTAGATCTTTTCTAAGGTCTGCTGCACAATCTTCGGCCCAAACAGTTGTCATTCCCCTACTTCACACCAACATACCGGTGTCCTGCACTTCCTCCCATACAGAGCCTCATACGGTGCCATCCCGATGCTTGCCTAGAAACTGTTGTTGTAGGCGAATTTCACTAGAGCCAAATGCCTCTCCCAACTGCCACCAAAGTCCAACACGCAACATCTTAGCATATCTTCTTGTATCCGGTTGACCCTCTCAGTCTGCCCATCAGTTTGAGGATGGAAGGCCGTACTGAAATCAGTCTTCATCCCCAAAGCTGCTTGAAGACTTCTCCAGAAATGCGAGGTGAAATGCGCATCTCGATCGGATACTATCGATAGAGGAACTCTGTAACCCCTGTTTTCCGAAATATGTATTTTCTGTGTATTTTCGGATTTTTGATTTTTGTAAATTATTTTTCCGCTCTTAAACTCTTTTTTTTAATTTGTTTTTGGATCTTCTATTAAAATCTATTTCGATCGATAATTTTATTTGTAAATCTTATTATTGTTATTAACACTTTGATTTCTATTATTGTTACTAATACTATTATTATTTTATCATTTTTCTTATTATTATTATTGTTAGTAGTATTATTATTATTACTGTTATTTTTAATACTACTATTATTATTATGGTTATTGTTATTCTTTTTATTATTATTATTATTATTTTTATAAAATCCCAATTGTGTATTTTTATTGGTTATTGGATACCCTAATACTCGTTAAAACCCAAGAGCCGCCCGTTTACCCTATGAGCCTAACTGCCCCTTACCCCCACAACCGAAACCCACTTTGCCTACTCAGCTGTTTCAACCCATTACCCCTTTTTAACCCCTTCGACCCGTTTAGAACCTATACCCATTAATATACTCAGCATAAACCCTATTTATAAACCCATATATATGCAGCCGCTCTCCCTCTCCCCTCCCACCAGTCATTTCATCTTCTTCCCTATCTCCTCTTCAACTCCAGCCGCCCCTACCTCCTAGCCCCTGCACCTCTCGTCTACCCTCTCCTTGCTTCCCCTTTTCGTCGTCCCTGTTCTCCGGCACCCACTCCTCCTTCCGTTCCCTGCAGCGATAGCAGCCGCACTCCTTGCATCATAGCTGTCGTCGCTGTCTCCCCGAACCTTCCTTCACTGTCATCGTCTCCCCGGTGACAACCAGCCCAGCTCCACCTATGTGCTCCTCCGGCGCAGCCAGAGCCACCCCCTCCGGCCTGTGCTCCCGACGTCGGTGCTGCCCCTGTGCTCCGTCCGCTGTCCGCCTCCTCGCTGCCATCTGCCCTGACTGCTCCCCAGTCGCCGACCGTCGTCTTGCTGTCCAGTAGGTTGCTTTTGATCAAGTATTGATTAATTGATCTTGGCCGTCCGTTGATTTGATCTTGATCATCATCATCGGGGTGATCTTGATCATCATGCTTGATTGGATGTGGACCATTGATCTCCTCTTGATCATCCGATTAGATCCTAGCCGTCCGATCTCTTCTTGATCGTCACGATCATGATTATCATCAATTCCCTTTGATCGTAGCTGTTCGATCGATCGATCTTGATCTTCATCATTATTTGCACCATCAGGAAAATCTGACCGTCCGATCTAATCCGATCATCTTGATCTTGATCTTTGATCTCAACCGTCCGATTGTGTTCGTGATTGGTTCGTGTGTTCGTTCATTTATTGTGTTTGTGTTCGTTCCCAAGAATCTGTTCCCATTATTCTTGTGCTTACTTCGCCGTTTTCATCGTCGTCTCCCAGGCAAGTAACTTGTATTAAATTTCTTTGCATATACAAGTATTAAATACTGCTTGTAGTGTAGTTGGGTTCTAGAGACAATTTGTGTGTGAAATCTCCTTGATATTGTCTCTATAGTAATGATTTGACCATAGTTGCCTCACAACATACATGGCATGATATAACCTTGGATTGACCATATCTTATTGCATAAATGTGTGTTATTCATATGTTATCTTGTGCTCGTTCGTGTTATTTATGATAGACTTGTTGTGGACATGTGAAATACCTTATACCATGTTGCTTGGGCATCTAGTATACTCTAATTCGTGTTTGGTTGTGTTTTGGATGAGTTCTATGTGAACTAGTGGATTTTGGTGCGTATGTGATATTTTCAGTTTTGCTGACTTTTTACTTTTGCTGAGTTTTTAGTTTTGATTAGTATTTTAGACCCTATTAAGGTCAGTATTTGAAAATATTTTGTGAACATAATTTTAGAGAATTCTGTCTATTTTCCAACCTTTTTGACGGATCTCAGTTTTGATTTTTGGTTTGTGAGTTAGTCGATTTTACTACTGTGGTGTCGAAGATTCCCAGATTTTGTTTTCTATGTACTCTGAAGAGTAATCTATTTTTATTTTGGTGTTAAAATATTATTTTGATCTGAAATTTTTCTCAGTACTTCTAGACCTGATTGGGATTAACCCAGAATTTTTTTGAATTTGTTTGATGAGTTTTACAAGCCGTTCTATGCTTTCAAACAACTACTATTCTAGCAGATTTTTTATACTATTCAGTAAAGAAACTGATTTTCAACCTAATTCTACTTGCTGTTTCTAAATTATTTCTGAATATGAAAGTTAGATTACTGTATCTATTTTTTAACCCTTTTAGCATATTTGGATTTCGATTTATATTTTGTGAGATATCGTTGTTTTCGTACTGCAGTGTTTGGGATTTTAGATTTACAAAACTGTCGTGTATTGCTGTTTTCTGATTTTTCTTGACTACTCTATACTTTGTTGGAAAATTATAAAAATTGATTTTATGTTACTATACATATAGGGAAATACCCTAGATTTTTTGTGGATTTAATTTGTTAGTTTTCATGCTGTTTTCTTGTTCTTAAATACAATCTTCTGATTTCTGCCTGTACGTGTTTTCTGGATTCAAATCAGTTTTGAGACTTGCTTTTGTGAAATAGTATGTGACTTATATATGTACTCTGGATTCGGCCGGAAGTCTATTTTCTAGACTTTTCGACGGATTCAGATTTATATTTTTGTAGCAACGGGAATCTCAGTTTTACTGCAGTATGGTCTTGCTGTCCTGAACTAGAAATTTGGTTTTTTTATCCTTTTGTGTGTTATCTTTTACCCGTACGTGTTTATCTTGCAACTTGAACTTGTTACCTGTTTATACCATGATATACTTGCCCTTTTCCTGACACATACATGCTTGTCGACACTAATAATAATTAACCAAGCCGGGATTTAAAGGGAAAGATCAAATAGTGGAAAATACAGAAACGTGTACTCGGAAGAGGACCTATTGATCCTATGAGATACTTGGATTGATACTTGATTACTTGAGGCTTGATATTTCACACTTGAGGCTTGTTACTTGATACTTGATACTTGAGGCTTGATATTTTACTTGAGGTTTGATACTTCACTCTTGAGGCTTGTTTACTTGATACTTGAGGCTTGATACTTGATACTTGGCTTGATACTTCACTCTTGAGGCTTGATACTTAATTTCTTGAGGCTTGTCCCTGAGTACACTGTCCTATATGATCCATTATGAAATCTAAAATAAAATTGCATTGACTGTAGCAACTATGTAGTAAAAGTATGGATGCATGAAGTGCTACCTAAATAGTAATAATACAAGACTTGAACATGATTACTTGACACTTGCTACTTGATACTTGTACTTGTACTTGACTACTTGTTACTTGATCTCGTGATACTTGATTCGTGATACTTGATACTTGTTTACATGATACTTGTTCACTTGACACTTGATACATGCCACTTGTACTTGTTCATCTTGCCATGTTTGTATTCTATTTTGTTATCATGCCTATTCCATGTTATTAGTTAGTTTTTCTCATGTACTTGTATCATGCATTACAAGCTGCCCGTAACTTGCATTAACGGGAGTTTGTTTTCTTTTTCCTATTCCTGCAATTGTTAAATTGCATATTTTTTAGTTCAGCTGCCATATGGAATAGGCGAGATGAGATACTAATTGCTGGAGATTTTTGCTATATCTATTTATTATTTCTTGTTGCTTATCTTGAACAATTGTATCTTGTACTTGGATTATTTGTATTTGGGCAATGTGACCCAGGATATTGACTTATTCAGATCTGGATTATTTGAGATTAATATATTTTGGTTTCAAGTATTCTTGTTGGTTTTGACTCATATGTGCATACTTGGTTGATTCTTTTGCTTCCGACTCTAATTATTCTTGTGAAATGTTGTAATGATTCTGAACAGCTTATGGATGATAAAAAATCATTTGCTGGGCTTTTGTCGCGTATCCGTATTCCGTATTCTCTTTTGGAAGCAGGGCGTGACAAACTCCATGTAGCTTTATGATCTCCCCAACATAAAACTCGGCCAGCTTCTCCATCGACCAAGTAAGCTTCATCGCCAAGAAGTGAGCCGATTTGGTGAGTCGGTCCACTATCACCCAAATTGCATCATTTCCCTTGGAACTCATGGGCAATCATGTGATTAAGTCCATGCTGATACAATCCCACTTCCACTCCGGGATGGAAAATGGCTGTAACAAACCTCCAGGTTTCTGATTATCGGCTTTGACCTGCTGACAAACTGCACAACTGGCAACAAACACGGCCACATCTCGCTTCATCCCTGACCACCAGAAATACTACTTTATATCCTTGTACATCTTGGTACTCCGGGATGCACAGATAATAAAGTGGCATGTGCTTCCTGAAGAATACTCTCCTTCAGTTCTGCATAATTTGGCACATACAGCCGCTCTCCAAACCACAACACTTCATCCTTCACTTGAAATTCTGCCAACCTGCCAACGCCAACCTGTTCTCTTATCTCCTGAATCTCTAGATCAGTCTTCTGACTGTCGATGATCTTTTCTCTCAAAGTGGGTTGAATCCTTAACTGAGCTAAGGAAGCTCCCAATCTTTGCAACACCACCTCTATCCCTGCTCGATCAAGCTCTTCTGCCAACTTCTCCTGAGTTGCAATCAATCGAGACAAACTGCACTTCCTGCTGAGCACATCAGCCACCACATTGGCCTTTCTTGGATGGTACTTGATTTCGGGTCGGATATCCTCCAACACTTCCAACCATCTCCTCTACCACAGATTCAAGTCCTTATGTTGGTAGATGTACTTTAGACTCTTATGACCCGTGTACATATTGACTTTCTCCCCGTACACGTAGTGCCTCAACTGTTTTAGAGCAAAAATGATTGCTGCCAACTCTAGATTGTGGGTTGGGTAATTTTTTTCATGCGGTCTCAGCTATATAGACTCATAAGCTATTACCTTTCCCTCTTGCATCAGCACACAACCCAATTCGCGATGGGAAGCATCGCTGTAGACATCATAGTCAACTCCTGCTCTCAGCAAAGCCAGAATGGGAGCGGTAGTCAACCTTCCCTTCAACTCCTGAAAACTAGCTTCACACTGTTCCGACCATTTAAAACACACGTTCTTCCTTATAAGCCCTGTGAGTGGCACAACTATCTGGGCGTAGCCCTGAATGAACCTTCTGTAATAGTCAGTTAAACCCAGGAAGCTCCTAATCTCCTTTACTATAGTCGTTCTTGGCCAATCTTTCACTGCCTCAATCTTCTGTGGGTCAGTAGACACTCCCTCTTTAGAAAGGATGTGACCAAGGAAGGCGACTTCGGTTTTCCAGAAGTCACATTTGGACAGCTTTGCATACAGTTTCTGCTCCTGTAGCTTCTTCAGTACCTCTGATAGGTGCTCGGCATGCTCTTCTTCTTACTTGGAATAGACCAATATGTCGTCGATGAACACAACGATGAAAGAATCGATGAACGGCCGCAGGAATATGTTCATCATGTCCATGAAGATAGCAGGTGCATTGGTTACTCCAAATGGCATGACTAGGAATTCATAGTGACCATGTCTAGTTCTGAATGCCGTCTTGTGCACGTCTTCCTTTACTCGGACCTGGTGATATCCCGACCGCCAGTCTATCTTGGAAAAAATAGCTGCTCCTGGTAGACGGTCGAATAGATCATCAATTCGAGGAATTGGTACTTGTTCTGCATTGTCACCTTGTTCAATTCTCGGTAGTCGATGTACATTCTCATCGATCCATCCTTCTTCTTTACCAAAAGAATTGGGGCTCCCCAAGGTGATGCACTTGGCCTGATGAATCCTTTGCTCAACAACTCTTCGATCTGCTTCTTTATCTCATCTTGTTCAACCGGCGCCATTCTGTATGGTGCCTTAGAAATGGGTGCACTCCCTGGCTGAACAGAGATGCTGAACTCTACATCCCGATGAGGAGGAAGCCCAGGTAGGTCTTCTAGAAACACTGTTGGAAAATTCCGGACTACTGAAATCTGCCCCACTTCTTCAGGAACCCTCTGCTTAGTCAGAGCTTCTACTAATTGCTTACACTTCCTCTTCCCTTGAAATGTAACTGCTGGTCCCTCTGATGCCTTCACCACAACCTCCTTGCTCTTGCACTCAATAGTGGCACTGTAGACTGACATCCAGTCTATGCCAATGAGGTCGATGCCAAAGATCCTGCCTCCAATTTCAAGATCACACCGTTCATAATATCAGTCGGTAGTCAAGTTTTCTCCTGGCGGAGTAGCCACTGATAGAACTTTGCCAGAAAATTTTTTTGGTACGACTCCCAATTATTTTGCAAATGAGGGTGACACAAATGTGTGTAATGATCCCGTATCAAATAAAACTGATGCTTTTATTCCATTTATCTGAATATCTCCTATTACATAAAGAGTACTCTCATTACATAATATTTCTTACTTAAAATGGAAAATAACAACAGAGCAACCTAAACATCTTCTCCCATACCCGTGATGACGTTGTCAACATCATCAGCATCGGCTTCGGTCAAAGCGAACACTCGCCCCTATCGGAATTGCTTTAGCCCTGGGTTGGCCTGCTTCTGATTTGGCCCTTCCCGCTGGAGCTGGGGGCAAAATGGCTTGATGTGGCCCTCCTTGCCACAAAGGAAACAAGTCTTGCCCCCATGCGACTTTGTACACCCAGGAGCTAAGTGGCCTGTCTCTCCATATTTGAAGCCGGTAGGTATCCTTCCAGTCACTGCAACATCATTTGCTCTAATGGGTTTGAACCGCTGTGCTGGGGGTTGTCCCCTAAAATTGTTCGGTGTTGCAGGCCTCTTGCCAGTGCTCCAGTTATTCCTCTTGACATGTACTGCCTAGTACTGGTTCATATCTGATTCAGTAGCGGCAGCTCTCCTGACCAACTTCTCAAATCTTCGGATACCTAGGGGTATCATTTGGGTCCTCAAGCTTGGCCCCAAACCTTGCTCGAACTTCCGTGTTTTCTTGGCTTCGTCCATAACCATTTTAGGCGCGTACCTCGAGAGTTGATTGAAATTGGTTTCATACTCTAGCATGGTCATTCCTCGTTGCAGGCCCAAAAACTCCATAGCTTTCTTCTCTTGAAAATCCATGGGAAAGTAGTGGCTCCTAAATTCTCCAAAAAACTCCTCCCAGGTAAGCTGCACATTGCCCAAGGTCCTCTTCAGTGATTGCCACCAAACTCTTGTGTCTTTCTCCAGCTGGATGGTGTCCAGCTTCACCTTACTCGCCTTAAGGGTCTCTAGCACTTCAAAGATGGTCTAAATCTGCCTAATCCAGTTGTCTGCAGCGTCTGGATTTTCCTACCCCTCAAACACCGGCGGCTTCATCCTTTTGAATGATTCCACCAGCCTGATTGCTTCAGGGACCTGCACAGCTGGCTCTGGCCTACTGTTCCCGGCAATGTTGGCGGCGAAAGCATTTAAGGTCTGATACACTCGAGCTAGTTCAGTCTCCAGATCGAGCTCATTCTCACCAATATGCCCTTCGTCGTTCCTGTTCCTTCGTGCCATTTCTGAGTCATAAAATTTATCATTCATCGCCATAAATAGCACAACTTACATTCCTTCAACAAAATTTTATTCATTCCAAAATTAAACTTTTTACATTCGAAACGAAAAAACTTGCTTCATAACATCCATTACATCCTTTTAACAAAAGACATCCTAGATTCTACGGTTTCTCTTGGCTTCTTTGAGCTCTTTCCGTAGTTCCTGAATTTCTTTCTTCATATCTTCAAATCTCTGATGATGCTCCTGCTTGTCCCAGCGAGTGATATGGTCCAGTTTAGTGAAGTGTCGATCATTCACATGCTGAACCTTCTCGAGTTCGCATACTTGGTAACTCAGCTCTTGAATGCGCTCCTTATCTTCTTCCTGTTGCGCTTCTAAGTGGTTTACTCTCCACTTCTGAGCATCCAACTCTTTTTTAAGAGAAGCAACAATACCACCATGGCATCTGAAATGAGTTCTTCGTCTGTGGATTCTTCGGG
Organism: Hemerocallis citrina; assembly: GCA_017893485.1. Taxonomy (NCBI): domain Eukaryota; kingdom Viridiplantae; phylum Streptophyta; class Magnoliopsida; order Asparagales; family Asphodelaceae; genus Hemerocallis; species Hemerocallis citrina. The sequence goes on along the minus strand of CM030358.1, from coordinate 220,882,944 downwards.
GGAATCAGGCGGAGGTGGAGTAATCTCCCTGGACTCAGGTAATTCTTCTTCTATTTCCTCTGGGTCTTCTTCTTCCTTTATTGGCTCTTCCTCTTCATCCTCGAAGGGAACGAACCAATGCATCTCATTCTCGGGATCATGATGATTGGTCATCTTATAGGGAAAGGAGGAGAAAATGTCTTCATATAGAGCAATACAAACATAAGTTACTTACATTTAAATCTTTATATGTTGAAACTCATACTCTAATGTCCACTCTAGGGTGTTGTTCCTTATAAATTTGTACTACTTATTGAAGCGTGGCTCTGATACCACTCTGTAACACCCCGAATTCCAAATACGGCTGAATTTGAAGTTCCACAGGATCTTTACACTTCACTTCGTATAATTTTACAAGGAATTTTGAAATTTTATATTACGACAGAGTCTATTACATTCAATAACATATCGAAAGGTAAATTGAAGTACAATAATGAAAAATACACAATTGTGACAACTTTAACATTTAAATAATCATCACATCAAATCAACTTTAAATCTTCTTGTAAAATTCCAAGTCCTGCATATAAAATTGGGCGCATCAGTTGCTTACAACCGACGAAAATATTATACACGGTCGCTATGCCGAAAGTATAACGATCTTAATTACTTTAACAAACCACAAACTTGAATGTAAAATAAAGTGTTAAAAGTGACTACTCTAAACATGTAAGTGTATGCAATGCCTTAATACCTAATGCAGATGTTTACGCTAAGATGACACTAATGCTTACTTGTTCGGATTCTATGCATCCCATACTACATAGGTCCGAGGGCAAGCACCTATGTACTCCACATTAAAGGGTTCGATCCTTCGCCATGATAACTACCTAGTAATAAAACAAAGTTTAGACATTCCACAAGTACAGATCCCAGTCCCGGAGTACACTGCTCGACTATACAGAATCCTCGTCATGCAAACATCCCGTTAGTATCCCTCTAGCCCCGGTATACGTATATACACTAGAGTACGACATACTATCCGCCCGAATACTCATAGTCCCGGATTTAAATAAAAGCTTGCCTCCATCGGAAGCAACCACAGTCCTGGAGTACACCGCCCGACTGGGTCTATAGTCCCGGAGTACACCGCCCGACTATATAGAGACTCTCCCCTCACGTTTGCCCAAGTTTACTGCATCTTCACTTAGTGCCTAATTCTTAAGTTCAAGACATGAATAAATTATAACACCTAGAGTTAGCTTGTCTCCCTACCGGACTTAAACACAAATACCAAGATTGCTCACATAAACATATCTCAAAATAAATCAATCATTTAATTCAACATTTGCCGTTACCCGGGGTCTTACTAAACCTCTAGATCACAACCTTTCATGTTCTAGAATTCATGGATACTCATACCCTTCAATAATCATGTATTAAACTTCATTGTATTCATATCTTCAACTTTATTCATAACTTAATCAATTTATCTTACTTCTGTGTCATTTATGGTTCACTCATTCATTTCCTTACTCACAATTCTTTCAAAAAAAATATTTCTTTTCATGAACTCATAACATAGAATAGTCACTTCAATTCTCATTGGCAAATTAATCATATATAGCATTTTAAACAACATCAAGTAATCTTAATCAACTAAAATAATTATAGAATCTCATCAAGAGAAAAATCAATAGTATTGTAAATTTTACTCTTCTTCTAATCGAGATAAAGGTCATACTCTTAAATAAAAATTTCGAATTCTTCAACTCATTATCTATATCTAATTCCACTTTTAAATTCTCACAAAATACATGAAATGTCATGAAATTATTTTTAATAAAATGTAAATCATTTTAGGGGAATATTAGAACTTTTCCCAAATTTTATTTGCATTCAAAACTCTTCATTAAACCCAAAACATCAACAACAAAAAAAAAACACAAAAGGAGCTACCGGGTTTTGAACCCAAGCCCACACCATTGCTACAGTAACCGACCCTAGGCGCCACTGAGGACCAAGAAATCTAAGTGACTTCGCTGTCATGAAGACAGGCCTCAAGTCCTAAGTACTGTGTCTCGGTTCTTAGGTTTATAAAAACAAAACAAAAAAAGAGGGGACTGCCAGGTTTCGAACCCAGAACCCCAGACCAGACCCGGACTATAGTAACAGCAGTAGAGCGCCACCGAAGACCAGTAAGTCCAACCACGACTACTGATGTGAAATACACTTGACATATTTTTGTTCATACTGTATTTTTATTAGTTTTCTTTCACAAAACTCGGTTATTCAATCGATCTAATCTTTTAATAGACTGTAACTAATTTTTCCAGACTGACTTTGTTCGAAAAGTAGTAAACAACGATTGTAATACTCATATTATAAACATAAACATATATATATATATATATATATATATATATATATATATATATATATATATATTGCAAATCATTTCTCTCTTGCAAATCATTTCTCTCTTAATTACACACATCAATTTACATTTCTCAAATTTTGAAAATAAAGATTTGTATCTCTTATGAGCCACTTTATGAACTCATTTGTACTAATTAAAAATTCACTAGTGATGCTAACACAAATCTCTTGACTACAAAGGAACTTTAAAACTCTTTCGTGCAAGTTATAATATTCGACATTATCATTCCAACATGTATAAACTAGTATGATTCATGCCAACAATTCTTATTATTTTCTTTTCCTCGTTCTAATTATCATGATATCTAACCATTTACTTGAACACAAAATTATTTCTACAAGTCATGGCACAATCACAATAGCATGAAGTAAACTACATTAATCACATCAATTAAATCTACACTACTCAATGTCAAAACTAGCATGCTTATGCTACAATTTTAGAAAGCATTTAAGATCACCCACCTCTTAAGACGACTTGCAAAATGAAGAGATACAACTCCTAAAAACTCCTAGCTCCCACATGATCACCTAGCCCTTCTCCTTCTAGCAAGAGCAACACCAAGCCTCCAAGAATAGCAACACGAGAATTCTCTAACTCTCTTTCTTTTCCTCTCTCTTTGATTGCTAATTTTGGTGTAAGAAAAAGACACGAGGGGGGGGGGGGGGGGTGTATTTATAGAATAATTGGATGGCTAGGATTTGATCTCACCATCAAATAACCACCCACTCTCCTGCTCACTCCACTCCTCCCACTCTCTAAATCTGGCCTCCCTCTCTTTTGTGCACCCACGTGCACAAGTGCACACCCACTCTCATTTATTTTATATAATTCTATACTTTTATTTGTGTGTCAAAAAGTTGTTACATGTCATGTGTGAGACCATGCACAACTAATTGTAGGATTAAGTAGTGGGCTTGACTTGTGGGCTTGTTTTTAATTTAATTAATTAATCTAGTGGGCTTAGAATCCACTCTTAGGCCTATGGGTTTAATAAAAGACTAAAAATAAAAGGAGATTCATGCATACTACAAAAAATAATTTTGAAATGAAAGGAAATGAAATTTGCACGTGTATTACATGTGTAAAAGTTGAAAAATATATTTTTAATTATAATAAATTATACAGGATGTTACACCTATAAAGCTAATAAATTTATTTTTAGAGTAGTATTGGAATTTATATGATTTTTAATACCATTGGGTTGATATCTTTTATCTAGTTACCCTAAAACTTCTACAACGTATAAAATTGGATTTAAAATTGAAATGTTAGTAAGATGTACATTATGAGGGATTAAGTGATAATTAAAGAATGAAGTTGGAATATTAAACATGTGATGTTTATAAGAGTTTTAACTCATCAAGTGTTATTGAATGTTGTTATAAGAAGTTGGTTACTTCATGATTGATAATAGCAAAGAGAATGAATAAAAGAAGTTAAAAGATGTTTAATAAATGGAAATTTTTATAAGAGGGTATGGATAACCCATGATATTGTGAATATGAATTATGTTGATTCTAGAGGCTAAGTGAGACCCAAAGTACCGGCAAAGTGATGAAAGTGATTATTGAGATTTGAGAAGTGGCCAGTATGGGCTATTGTTCTCGGTATAATATTTAAAACCGGTAGGAGGGTAAGCTAGCTCTAGGTGGTATTATTAATATTTAAACTTAAGGGAAGGCCCTAGAAGAAGATGTGATGAAACATAGGCAAACGTAAGTGGGACGTTTCTATATAGTTGGGCGGTGTACTCTGCGACTATAGATTCAGTCGGGCGGTGTATTCCGAGACTGTAACTGCCCTACATCCAGTCAGATGGTGTACTCCGAAACTATGAAGTGGAACGAGATGAACCTCAATTAAATCTGGGATTATGAATGATCGGGCAGTGTACTCCGGGATCATGAATAGTCGGGCGGATGGGACGCGAATCTCTGATATTCCGGGGCTAGAGCAGTACATGCGGATGTCCGCCTGAGGTGGATTCTATATAGTCGGGCGATGTACTCCGGGGCTAGAATCCATACTTATGGAATGTCTGAACCTTGTTTTGTTACCAAGTAAGATTTTATAGCGTGGGATTGAACCCTATAATGTGGAGTACGTAAGGGCCTGCCCTCGGACCATGTAGTTTGGGATCCATAGAATCCGAACAAGTATGCATTAGTGTCATCATAGTGTAATGTCTGTATTAGGCATTAAGTCATATCATACGCTGACACGACTAGGATAGTCACTTTTCTTGTTTGCATTCAAGTTTGTGTTTGGTAAAGTAGAATTGTTGTATTTTAGCTTTGCGCCAGTTGTATGCAACTGATGTGCCCACAGTTTTCCAGATACAGGATTGAACTTGGCATGAGCTTGAAGTCACTATGATGGGTTGATTACAAGATTGAAGAAATTTTCATTATTGTAAACTGCATTGTATTCATTTAATTCCGTTGTGCTATTGTAAAGAACATGTTGTAAATGAAAATTTTTGAATTCCTTGTAAATTTGTACGAATTTGAAGTAAAAGATCTTGTATTAACTACGAATTACATATGTTGGGAATTTGGGGCGTTACATGTTCGGAGTCCACTCGTGGTTCATAGGACCACCTTAGCCACTTTCCCTCAAGCAAGAAGGCGGGGTTCGGTTCGCCGCTCGAGTACTCCTGAAACAACACGAACAGGTTCGGAGTCCATTCGTGGTTCACAGAACTACCCTAGCCACATGCTCCCGAGCAGCTGAACAAGGTACTGTTCGCTACTCGACTGCTCCCAAGACTCGTCATCACTATTGTTCGAAGTCCACTCGCTTTAGCCACTTACCGCCAAGTAAGAAGGCGAGGTTTGATTCATCGTTAAAGTGCTCCAGAAACAACCCAGACAGGTGCGGAGTCCATTCATGGCTTACTGGACCGCCCTAGCCACATGCTCTTGAGCAAGTGTACGGGGTTCTATTCGCCACTCGAGTGCTCCCAAAACTTGTCGTCACTATTGTTCGAAGTCTACTCACGGTTCATATATCCACCTTAGACACTTGCCCCAGAGCAAGTACACAAAGTTCGGCATACCGTTTGAATGCCCTTTAAACAAACACAAACTCGGAAAAAAAAAAAGAAAAAAAAACCCACATCTTACAACCATTTTTGCTCAAAACACTTATGGGAATCACATTTCAAAAAAATAAAAGGAACTTGGTTACAAGTTTTACCCAGTGACAAGCCTTTACAAGTCACAAAATCTCACTTAGCGCCATCTTAACTTCTTTTGGGTAAATGGATGCTCCTCTTAAGGGACACACGCAGCCTACAACTTCCAACTGACACCCAACCACTATTTCGTTCTTTCGAGCCGTTGAGAAGATATCCAGACCCACAAGTCGGGTCGTACCTTCGGGATCCACTGCTCTTACCACCCCTCCAACTAGGGCTGCAATCGAGCCGAGCCGAGCAAAATACCTTCAGGTTCGAGCTCGGCTCATTTACGAAATGAGCTCAGTTTTGAGCTCGAGCTCGGTTCGAGCCGAGCTTTGACCGTATTCGAGCCGAATAGCTCACGAGCTTAGCCTTAAAAAAAACCCAAGCTCGAGCTCGGCTCGTTTACGAAACAAGCTCAGTTTTGAGCTCGAGCTCGAGCTGAATAGCTCAATTTGTTTGCAGCCCTACCTCCAACTGATGCCCCGCTAGATGAACCGACGATTATGCTTTGAGCATCTCCTGGATTTCGTGGAACTCCAAGCAAACATAAGGCCAGCTCATGAAACGATCTTCCCAGGGCGTGCTCTTCTCACGAACAAGAAGTGCTCCTAACATTACTACCATCAAGAAGTCGTCTAAACCGATGAATTTCCATCTCTTGTTCTACTAGACTTTCTTTTAGGGAAGCATCCCTCACTTTAAGGTTCAGACGAGACACGCTAGCATGCGTCGAACCACCTGGACCGGTTCCCGCAGAAAATTCAAGGATTGTTCTCTTAAGATGAGCCACTTCTAAGCTCCCCTCGAGTACTACGTTATTCAGCTCGTCTCTTTCGGTGGTAGCTGCAAGCAAAGAGTGACGAAGGACTTTGAGCCTAGAGGAGTCTCTAATGGTTGCTTCCCCCGAAGGATGATCTTTTATACCGGCTGGGGGCACTCTCGTGAGATCTCATCGTTATGTCTCGCTTCTATAACCCTTCGGGAAAACACTCTTCTCACGTGGCTTAGTCCCGCCTCAGTTTTTGAAAGCCTCTCCCGTGAACATGCAAGTCTCAATTCGGTCACATGGAGCTTGGTACAGAGGTGGGCCACCTCGCTGTCGCAAAGAGTATGTGTGTGGTGCACAACAACCTGCTGACCAAAGAAAAGGGTAGTAGATCACTGTAATGGAAATAACTAAAGTCACAAGACACATAAAAACTCAAGGAGCTCCTTTGCCAAGCAAGATGTGAACATCCAAAAGAAATTTCATTGCAATGTAAAGATACAATATGCGGTGGCCAGTCTGCTATTTGGCATCAACACAATAGCAAAAAAGGAGGAAAACTAGCTATAAGAGAAGTTAAGGGTCCACCTCGATTAACTGATCCATGGGAGGAGTGGACTCATGATTGTTTCCCTCAACTACCCCAGAGCAACTACTATGACGGACATGGGGTTCGCTACAACGTCCTACTCCTGCTCCTGCTCCTGCTCCTCTTCTGCCTCTCCTTCGTCCTTCCTTGTCATCGTCGAGAACAAGATCATACAGAGAATACCCCAAACGATCAAACCCCCAAAACATGTGCTCCAATGTGTTGCAGAGCCCTAGCATGTGCTTGCTCCATATTCAAGGCCAGGTACCCCTCGGCTTCATCCTTCACCGCCTTCACTGCATCTTTTCTCTCCTTTACATCTCTCTCTCTCCTTGGCCGCGAGATCCCTCTCTCGGTCGACCCTCTCCGTCTCTTGGACTATCTGGTCATTCGTCTTTGCCAAGGCCGACTCCAGTAATTTGATATGTGTTGCCTGGGTCTCCGATAGGCACTTTGCTTCCTTCAATGCCTTAGCGGTCTTCGCCCGCTCCGATCGATCCCTGTCACTCGCTGCCTTCAGCTCCTTCTCTTGCTCTTCAACACATGGCTGAAGTGGCAAGTGATCTGCAAGAGGAAAAAGACTCAAAGTTACTACAGAAAAACCGACCCCATTGATTCGAAGAAAGTCAAGTGCTGAAATAAAATAGTGAAAGCTTACCACCATGTTAGCCCTGGCTATCTCTAAGGCATCATCGCCCACAGACCCCGCATCCATCACCACTTTATCCTTGGGTCGCAAGGTGATGAACTGCCTGCATACAGGTAGCTGAGTCCCCAAGGAACCCATCGTGTTTCATCACTCGCCAGTCCTGGATGAATAGCTTCTTGTGCTCCTCAGTAAGAATCACCTCCGCCACCGCAGTAAGGGGTGGAGCCTCGAGTGCAAGAACAACAGCTAAAGTGAATTCCCCAGTGGATGGGGCAGGTGAGGCGGAAGGTGAAGAATCTAAGTTTACCATGGGAGAGGCGATCGCTGGACTCCTTGTAACCTTTGCCACTGAAGGTTTGGCAGCTGTTCTCTTCCTTTTCTTCTCCTCGGGGGGTTTGCCACTCAACCCCGCACGCTTATAGACAATTGCCTTGAAGTCCATGCCAACAGCTCCTGCGGAATGAGACACAAAGAGATTAAGACAGAGAATAAAGAAAAAGAAGAAGTTCTACTAAAGCGAGAAAAAAACAAAGAAAAATCAAATATGCATACTAGGGTTGATCGGAATGAGCCCCCCCCCCGAAGAGCAACCCCGCTGTTACATTTTTCCAACTCAGAGGAGGCCAACTTAGGAGTTTTCTAACTATTTCATCCTCCTCTGGACTCTAAACTAGTTCGGCCTTCACCCTCCTCGACACTTCATCTCTCCACCTTGTGGGAATCACCCATGACTTACAACTCCGAACAAGGAAGTATTTCTCCCTGCAGAACATGATGGAGTCAGGGTTATCAATTTGCTTCCCACCCCGATGAGGAGTAAGATAGTATCTATACCCCGACCTGTTCTTCTGATGAATTTTGTAGAGCCTCCTCAGAACGTTCAGTCGAGGCTCGATCTCCGCCACTTGGCAGTGTAGCACAAAGCCGTTGACATCTCTCCACATGTTCAAAATATATTGAATAGAACTCAGGAAAAACCATCTTAGAACTTCAGTCACAAACGGCAGAAGAGGGAAACGAAGGCCTGTGAGAAAGGCATCAAATGGGAAGAAGCAAGTATCGAGGGAGATCAGCGAACAAGCTCTAACACCCGGGCCCGGCAAGAGAAGAACGAACTCCCTTGGAATCATGAAACATTCTCGAATACGACCCAAGTCTTCCTCCGAAAGCATTGAAGATATATAGTCAACCTCGGAGTGCTCGCATGGCTCTTTCTCTTTGTACAATGATGCCATCCTGTACACCACTCTTGATAAGAGATCGTCGGAGTAGTCTCAGACTTCGACCAAGTGCAAAAAATGGCTAGAAAGCCTACCCAACTCCTCCACTTCTCTCGTTTTCTCCACTACTGTCTCGACCACAACTGAGTCCGCCACTCTCTTCCCTTGATCCACCCCTAATGGTGATAATAGTTGCCTATCTCCACTGTGGCTCGAAGGGGAGGTCTCATCCCCCGAAGATACCCTAGACATCTTTGATAAAATAATATATGTATAAAACAAATATAAATATATCTTTTACCTTGGATGTGATAGCTACGGTCGGATAGTTTACAAGAAAAAGCAACACCCACCGCGACAATTAGCAAGATGGCCGGAGAAGAAAATTTTCTTGGAGAGAAAAAATGAGAGAATGAGGGAAGAGAGGAGGAGGTGGAGGTCTTAGAAAGAGTGGAAAGCGATGTTTGGGCTTCTAAAAGCTTTTGGGCCTCGAAACTGTTAGGAAAGGCCAAAAGCCTGAGGAATCCAACGGGCAAGAATATCAAATGACACAAAAAATCGTTGACTGGTCAAACAGTCAACGGTCAACAGGACATGTGTCACCCTGCTGAACCACCTCCAACGTTCGGTGGCAGGCACAGAGAAAACATGTCCTCGATCGTGACATCACGAAACAACATTGACTGGTCAACGATCAACGGGATGCATGTCGCCTAGCTGAACCAACTCCTACGTTCGGTGGCAGGCGCCAAGCAAACGTGTCCCCACTCGTGAAATCATGAAAAGCTGTTGACTGGTCAACGACAATGGTCAACGAGACACGTGTTGCCCTGCCGAACCACCTTTAACGTTCGGTGATAGGCATCGTGCAAACGTGTCCCTGATCGTGAAATCACGAAAAATCATTAACTGATCAATGGTCAATGGGACACGTGTCGCCAAGCCAAATCACCTTCAACGTTCGGTGGTAAGACTGAGCAAACGTGTCCCCGATCGTGAAATCACAAAAAACTATTGACTGGTCAACAGTCAACAATACCGGGACACGTGTCGCCCAGCCGAACCACCTTCAACATTTGGTGGCAGGCACCGAGAAAATGTGTCCCTAATCATGAAATCTTGAAAAATCGTTGACTGGTCAACGGTCAATGTGGCACGTGTCTTCCAGCCGAACCACCTTCAACATTTGGTGGCAGGCACTGAGCAAACGTGTCCCAGATCATGAAATCATGAAAAATTGTTGACTAGTCAATGTCAACAGTCAACGGGACACGTGTAACCTAACCGAACTACCTTCAACGTTCAGTAGTAGGCAGCAAGAAAACATTTCCCCAATCGTGAAAGCACGAAAAATCATTGACTAAGTCAATGGTCAATGGTCAATGGACACGTGTCGCTAGGCCAAACCATCTCCATCGTTCGGCGCAATGAGCCGAGCAAATGTTCCCCTGAGATAGAAAAGGGCTCTTGGCGTTGACCGGCCAATGCCTCCAGACCGTTTGATCTCCATGATTTTCAAGTTGGTCGCGATCAATGCTTCAGATCACGCCACATCATCAAGTAATTATTAAATACTTTATTTAATTATTAAAACAAATTAATTATTTAATAATTCCAAATAAAATAATTTAAAACATTAAAAAGTTAATTAAAAATTCTGAAAAATAATTATTAATTCGAAAAAATATTTTTAAATTATGAAAAGTAATTATTAATCCATAATAATTAATTAAAATTTTCGATAATTAATTATTAAATCATGGAAATTGAATAAAAAATTTGAGAAATGATTAAAAATTGAATAAAATTCAGAAAAGTCACAAAAATTCCAGAAAATTCAAAATTTGGTTTTGGGTATCTTACAAGCTCGGAATAGCACTGTTACACCTTGAGCAAGACCCAAACTTCCTTAACAACTCCGATAAGTTCCGTAAACCATTAAAAATGGGCGAACTATTCCTCAAAGGTTGTGGAACTCAGTCTTCGGAAGTTGGGGGCTTGTGATATGGGTAAAAATAGAACTAAATCGGGACCGTCCAAATCGAGCATGAATCTTAAAGCTCTCATGGGTAAATGGTAATTTCACCTATAAACGGGTCCACAAATGGAAATTGGGTCTCTTTCAAGCCCGACAACCCAAAACGGGTCTGTTCAACTGGGTTGTCATACCAACCCAGTAAGAATGGGTCCAGATTCTTTAAATGCGATTTAAACCCATGATTATCCATAAGAGACGGTTTAAAAACCATATCTCTTATCCGGAATAGAATTTAAACTATCCTCAACCACTCTTATCTCTTCATGAAGAAGAGATAAGCGGTTCAATTCAGAAACACTGAGAAGTAGAGATAAATCATTATCTAGAAACTATCCCAAGGCGACTATAACTACCCCCTATCCCCACTAGAAAGAGGTAATCAGTATTTTATCCACAAAAACCCTTCCAAAGACTTCTTGATTTTTGATTTAAGCAATGGAGGGTTTGTTGCTAGGATCAACCCCATACTTTGTGCAGGTCAATGGAGGCGATCGTCACCATATAAATAGAAACCTACAGCATAAACAAGTCAGATCGTCAAGTCAACACGGCTCAAAGTCAAAAGTTCAAGTTCTTGATTGTTCCTCCAAAGAATCTGCATCACCTGGTTGCTCTCATATCAAAAAAAAGCTGCAGTAGTACCCCTCCTATTTTTCTCTTTCCAGCTATAGCAGGTGGTTGATTTAACCTCGATTAAAAATCTGTGGTTTTCTTTTGATAATTTTTTTAAAGTCAAGGCAATAAGAAACCCCAGGACGTGCCAATAAAAGGAGTTCAGTAGAACAAACTAGATCAGCAGAAATACAACTTATAATAGTACACTACTACATTTTCACATATTAGAGTACGATGTACTACCCAATAAAACTAGGGTCTAAGTATTGAGTTTATGTCTTGCATACTATGTACGATAAGAAGAGAAGACGAGTGAAGTGAGAAGAGAATTTGAAGCGGTCGATGGAGGGAAGAGTAGCAGCAAGCGGAGAAGCAATAGCTGGAAGGCAGCATTAGACTAATACTACTCTCTGATTTGGTCGAGACCAAGACAGTCGACTACCTTTGAGGGTAGTCGACCGCATCGCACAGCAGCAGCTGTAGGGGTTGGATCTGATGGATCTGTTTGAATCCCAACTTGTTCTCCAAGTTAAATCACACGGTTCTCACCGTATGGTTATCTCTTCAGGATACATTAGATAGTTATTGTATCAATATTACAACCTAGGGTCTATTGTCACGCCCCGCTTCCCAAAAACATAGAATACGAGCGCGTGACGAAGCCCAACGAATGATTTTAACATCATCCATAAGTTGTAGGATCGACTCAGCATCACAACAAGGATATAACAAGATATATATACAACCAAGCATGCATGAATAATTTATTAAGCAACAGAAAACAATTTAAACATTAATAATATCCAAAATGTTTTCAATTTCTGGAACAAAAGGTAAAACTCAGGACATCAGCCCATTACAAGTCTTAAGCAACAACAAATGAAATAACTCAATTACAAAACGAAATGATTAAAGAAAGATTTTCCCAAGAAAGGCCTAGAACGTCTGCTCACCGATTCCGTCGGATAGATCTCCTTGGATACCTGTAAGTTGCTCATCTAAAGAGAGGAAAAAGAAAATCCTTAGAGCAGTCGTGGACATACAAGTGGAGAAACAGAGAAACAATGGCAATAGTGGTATAACAATGAATTCAATAAACGATAAAATCAATAGTGTTGAACAGTGACAAAGAGATAATAGTACAATATGCAATAGATATGATTTATCACGATAACGATAAATAATATCAATAATGGCAATAGTAACGATAACAGTGTTCAATAAAATAATAATATGCAATGATAATGTGATGAGAGCCTTAGGTATATTATTTATTTTTAATCCTAGCTAATGCACGTACTACTGTGTCCCATGTGTGTCATACCACAGATTCGATGCATACAATCAATTTCGTTTAGACTAAGGTGGTAGATTCTATAGTTCATGTCCTCGGGAACAATATTCAATAATGATCGATGACTGAATTAATCGAGATACTGAAGTCAGTAATCTGCAATTAACCGATGACCGATATAACCAATAACCAATAACCGATATACCGATAATTAGGGAAACACGGGCCCCTCTTCCGAGTACAGTCTCTATGTCATCAACTACCCTAATCAACCCTTAACACCGGCTTGCTTTACTTTCTTTATTCAATTAACATACAATAATGCGATTAATAAGGGACACTAATAAAGGTGACAAAACAACCCTAAGATCATGCAATATTCTATATACAATTTAATACACTAAAAATAACATTATAGATATAGTTATACGTTATTAAACATAGGAACCTAATTCTGGACAGCAGCAGGTTGCTATACCAAAATCGGAATTTTCGTTGCTACAGGACAGCAAATGTAAATTCGTCAGGTGGTCTAGAAACTAGACTCCTGCCCGGTTCCAACGCATACTTAAAGACTACATTCCGACAACGATAGCTAGGCAAAATTCAATAATCTTTATAGATTTTAGTTTCTGGCTGGGTGTCAATGTTGTCTAATTTCAGTTATAAAGGCAGTAAATAATCATTACAAAAATCAGTAAAAATAATTTTTATCACCCTAAGCATGTTATCTACAAATCTAGAATTTATCTCGGTCATATATGATCATTAGTTCACTTAATTTATTAGCCTAACATGGTATGTATATGAATCTGAATTTACAGCGCAGCTGTAGTAAAAGGGTCATAACTCGGGTGATATAAATTGGAATTCAAAAATTCCGGAGGCTACTGACATCTAGACACTTAAGGCTACGTTTAATTTTCAGGAAATTTCTGATTTTAATGAAGTTATCTAGGTCTAAACAGCACAATAAGATTCAAGTTGGTGTAAATTCCAGAATAGTCAACATGTCCATTTCGAATAAAACGGTTAAAAGTTAAGAATAATAAATTGGAGTTTAATAATCATAATCACAGCGAACCAATCCTATGTGAACATGGTATTAAGGTCGACGATGTCCAAAATTCTAATAATTGCAATTCAACTAATTTATCAATAGCAATCACACAAACAATCAACCCTAATATACAATCTACAATAGTTATTTTTAATATCGTGATATGAAGTGTGACAATAATTTGCTATTCTTATATTCAATAACTATAACTATATGGGTGTATGTAAAATCCATATACATTAGAGGCAAAAAGAAGGCAAGAAGTCGAGATTACCACTTGGATTCGCTCCTGTAAATTCGTGATATCCCAACGATAGATATTATAACATTTTACGATATTCAATAGGATCCACTTGCGGAATTCAATAAAAATATCGAATATGATACAATAAATATTCGATAAGAAATGACTTGCCTTTTTGACGACGATTAGATCCGATTGTTGAAGGAAATGGGGTCGAAAAATCCCGGGCGAAGTCTCCCAAGAGCACATGTGAAGCACATGCAAAAATCCAACAGTAGAGTGAATTTCCCCACACCAGATCGCCCCAAAACAGCGAACAGCGTCTCTCGATCCGGCGCGGCAAAACACGGAACACCAGATCCAGCGAATCAGAATCCTCCTATGCAGCGGATTTGAATTTGCTGTGGCCGAATAGGGAACAGCTGTAATACCCTGATTTTTCAATAAATGAAAATTTATTTATTTTGCACGTAGTGTGCACGTGCAATATTTGGTTGGATTATTTTATCATGATGTGTATAAATATTTAAATATATTTTTCTCAAATTATTTGTGCAAAAGCCCTTCTTTAAAAGCCTTACTTGATTTAATTAAAAAGCCTTTTCTTAAAAAGCCCAAATGTATTTTATTTTATTTATTTTAATAAACTATTTTGGCCCAAAAAATAAAGCCCATGAATTAATCTCTTTTAATTAAACTTGTCATCTAGAAGACTTTTTTTAACAAATCTATTTTTATACAAATTTAAAATGCACAAGTTTTGGTCTAGTTGCATGCACGTGCACTACACGTACACGTGCTATGCACACCCCTAGGGGAGGCCGGGATTCAATCTTTTGGAGGGATTTTCAAAATTTGTCATGGAGAACATGGTGGTAGTTTCTTAGTTGTGGGTAGTTTTCCTAACTCCTACCTTAATCTAGACCCTTCATTCTACAACTACCCAAGCAATCTTGGCCTTCCATCTCACTCATTTCCTAGTATAAATACCCCCCCCCCCCCCCCCCCTCTCATGGCTAATTTTCATATGCAAAGTACATTTCAAAGTTATAGTATTGTAATAGTGTGAGTTATAAAAGATAAGAGAGTTGTGTGGGTTTTTGGTTGCTTGGAGTGGCCGGCATCACAAGGAGGAGAAGCATTCGGATTGGGCTAGAGGAAGCATTCGGCTTGGCTAGGAGGCTTGGAGTTGGTGCACTCTTTTGGCTAGGAGGTGGTGCTTTCATCTACAAGGACTTGGTTGCTTTGTTTGTGTTCTCTCTCCATTTAAGGTGGGTAAAACATTTCATATTTCTAATATAGATCCATGCTAAGTTTCAACCATTAAAGATGCATGAAAAATATTAATAAGAGCCCACTTGAATTGAGTAGTTAGTATGCGAATTGATTGAAATGTGGTGATTAACTTATATGGCTCTAGGGTTAAAATTAAATTGTGTGTAGATTGCTCCATGTTTATTAGTATGAAGTTATGATGGTGATTAAATTTAATTGAGAATGTTGTTATTATGATTAGGGACATAATGCATGCTTGTTAATTGTGAAATTGAAACATGGAACCTATTAAGAAAGAGTACACCTTATTTTTAAGGAAAATGAAATACTTGTATGTTTGAGATGTGATTTGTATAATCGATGAGTGAGTATACTTCATTATGACATAGGTTGATTAATGAAAATACTACTCATAAAATTGGTAGTTGAATTATGATGAATAGACCTTTATGTTGATATGGATATGGACTATTGAAATCATATGTATTGGTTGAATTAAGAACTAATATCAGTAAATTATCACCATGAAATTATTGAATAAAAAGACTAGTAGATCAATTATATGGCAATGTCGAAAATACAATATATTGTAGTTTAATAAATAACTCTTGGATTTTGTGTGTGAAAAATACATTTCATTAGTACCAAAAAATCATATATTTTTTTTTACTGGTATGAACCTTATACGAATGGGGATTAATCTGGAGGTTTTTAGAAATTTTTACCAAAGCAATAAGAAACTATGGTTATTTGAATATCGAGTTGTTTTTAAAGCAGTACGAATATAATACAAATCGATTTTTATTTGGGTTAGTGACAACCCGAGCCAGTGGCTCAGGTGGTCTTGGACTGTGGTTTGCTTCTCTGGTTTGCACAGTTCGAATCCCAGAATCCACACTTCTTTTTGGTTAATTCTCTAAAAAACTAGTTAGCAGCGAACCGACAGTATTTATTACTCTCAGTCGCTCTTATATCGTGTTCGGCGACCGGCCTAGCGGTCTGGGCTCTGTGCTGTCTCGGTGCTGTGCCTGGTTCGATTCTTGGGATCGGCATATATGAAAAAATATTTTTTTTGGGAGTTTCTGAAGTCCAAAAATTATGAAATAAATATGGTAATTCTCATAAAAATACAAGGAATTTTATAAGAGTGATTTGGGTATTATTTGAATGAAATACAATATGGTTTGTGAACAAGAGGCATAATTAGAGCTTTGGTTATAAGATGCACACTCATGGAATTTATAACTTATAAAGATTAAGTGAATTAGGCTACTATAAAGTAATTGGTAAAAGTACTTTGTTGTGTGACATGATATTATTTATTCTCACTTGTGAATATTGTGCAAAATATGAAGTATGAATGTTTATTAGTGATATTATGAAGTTGCATGAATTCATGTATGATTATGGAATTAAAATCATGATTTATGAAAGGAAAAAGAAATTGTTGGCTATACATATGAATTTTATGAGTTAAAAGTATTCATTATGGACTTGTGAACAAAGTGTAATCATGAATTGAAAGAGAACATACATGTGAGTTTGAGAACTCGACATGGAAATTGTTATGAGTTGAAGATTGTGAAATGAAATTTGAAATAGAGTAGCTAAATCTCCCCGGCATTGAGAAAAATGAATTGAGATGAAATTAGACCAAGGTTGGTCATGATGAACAAATGAACAAGTCCGGTTGATGGAGAGGCTAACTCTAGAGATTAATTTTGTTCATGATTTTTTAATTAAACTAAGGACTAGTACATAGTGGAGACGTGATGAAAGTAGAGGAAAAATATGAGTATGGGGGCCAACGGATAGCGGTGTGAGAGCGATTCACAGGCTGCCTGCTTGATGCGTCAAGACATGGCGTGGGCGCTACTCCAGAATTATCGTCCCGGTGGCGACGCTCGTGGGATGTTCGAGTAGCTATGGGTGGTGCCATTGTTCCATGGCGGAGGCTGAATTGTCCATAGGTTGCCTGCTCGATGCGTCGTGACAGTGCGTGGGATTCCCCTCCAGGCTGCCTGGGCATGGGCTCATAGATCATAGGACATCTAAGACACTACCGTAGTTACAGTAGTAGTTTAAGACATAACAGGGGATTGAACCCTATAAAGATGAAGAACGAATAAGGGCTTGCCCTCGGACCTATGTAGTATGGGATGCATAGAATCCGAACAAGTGTGCATTAGTGTCATGTAACATAATTAACTGCATTAAGGACTAAGTGCACAATCACAATACGACATCAATAGGGTAGTCCCTTTAGTTTGAATTGTGACAAGTTTGTGTTTGCTAAATATGAAAAGTTAAGTTATACTATTTCCGGCATAGAGAGGATGGCCGTGTATAATGTTCGTCGGTTGAATAAACTGACGTACCCACAGTCTTACATGCAGGTAAATGACTTATTAAAGATTAAAAGAGGATGGATGCTTAAAGATTACATTATGCTGTTGTACTTGTATCAAATTGTTGTATTTTACTTCCGCTGTGCAAAAGAAAGATGTAATCATGATGTAAACTCTGATGTATGATGAAAAGTTTTAATTTCCCTGTAAAATTGTACTAAAGAAAGTGAAAAGATCCTGTAGAACATCTCGAATTCAGTGTATTTGGGATTCGGGGCGTTACAGAGTGGTATCAGAGCCACGCTTTCTATACTTTCCCACTTGTACAAATTTATAGGGAACGACACCCTAGAAGTGGACATTAGAGTGTGTGTTTGAATCTAGATATTTAAATGTAAGTGACTTACATTTGTGTTGCTCTAAGATTTATGCTTCTTCCTCTCTATTTCTAAGATGGCTGATCACTTCGACCCTGCTGGAGGCGACGACTGGCATATCATTGAGGAAGAGTACCATCCTGGACAAGCTGATTCCGAGGACGAGTACTACCCTGGACAAGCTGATTCTGATGATGAGGAGTACCCTGAATCCCGAGAGATCACCCCACATCCGGATTCATCTGATGATTCTTCTTCTGACGAAGAAGAAGTACCAGTTCCAAGTGGTCTTGTGACTTCTCTTCAGGGACAAGTGGAAACCCTGAAGGAGAGAGTTGGATTATTGGAGGCTCAGCTGGAGAAGCGGAAGGCCGACTGTTCTGTTCTTAGCCATCGGATTTGGGAACTTGAGAAGAAAAAGAACCTAACTGATGTGCTGAAGGATGAGGTTGATGAACTGCGGGAAGAACTTCGAGCAGCGAAGAGGACCCGTAGGAGTTAGAGTGTCGTAGCTTCTGTTTCTTTCATTCTGATGTCAAAAATGTTTTCTTTTAAATTCGAATGTATAAACTTTTGGAATTCAATGAAATGTAAGTTGGTTTAAATTTTTGTCATATACTTCGGATTTAATGGATCTTTTACATCAGAACATGTCGAGAAGAGGAGCTAGGAATGGGGAAGGTTTGGATCTGGAGACTGAACTTGCTAGGGTCTACCAGACGCTGAATGCAGTGGCTCAAAACCAAGCTAGGGGGCCGGCGAATCCAGTGCCTGAGGCGATTAAGCTGGTGGAATCGTTCAAGAGAATGAAACCACCTGTATTCGAGGGAAAGTCAGACCCAGATGCGGCTGACAACTGGATACGGCAAGTGGAGACAATCTTCGAGGTGTTGGAGACACCGGAGGGTAGCAAGGTCAAGTTGGCAACTTTGCAGCTGGAGAAGGATGCGGCGGTTTGGTGGCAATCCATGAAGAGGACCATGGGAGGTCTGTTGCTTGGCTAGGAGGAATTTCTGGAAGAATTTCGCAGCCACTATTTCCCCTCCGACGTCCAGGAGAAGAAGGCGATGGAGTTCCTGTCGCTTCAGCAAGGCAGCATGTCGGTGAGAGCATATGAGACCAAGTTCACTCAGCTCTCCAGGTATGCTCCAGAGTTGGTGATGGATGAGGCCAAGAAAGCCCGCAAGTTCGAGCACGGACTGAGGCCAAGCTTGAGGTCTCGTATGATACCCCTTGGTATCAGGCGATTTGACAAGCTGGTCAAGAGGGCGGCAGCGACGGAGGCGGATATGGAGCAATTCCACATGGCCCAGAACAAGAGGAACCACTGGCAGTCCGGAAAGAGGCTTGCACAATCGGGGAGTTTTAAGGGGCAACCATCTGCACAGAGGTTCAAACCGACAGGGGCGAACACCGTTAGTGTAGCTGGAGGACCTGGAAACAATGTGGTGAGACCTCCTGCGGTGACTTGCTACAACTGTGGTGAAGCGGGGCATTATCGATCCCAATGTCCCAAACTACGGAATGGTAATAACAGCGCACCAACGCAGCAGGCTGGGAAGAGGCCGTACCAATCAGGGTGAGTATTTGCCTTGACAGAAGCTGATGCTGAGGAGGTAGATCAGGTCATCTCTGGTACGAGGGCTGGTATTTAGAGTCTTTGTCATTTTCTTTTCCCTTTGTTTAGTGAGACTGTTATGTAATGGTGTATATTATGTAACAGGCGAACTCTATCTTAATGGAATGAAAGCTGTCGTATTGTTTGATACTGGATCCTCTCATACATTTGTGTCTCCAAAGTTTGCTAAAGTGTTGGGAGTTGAACCGAAGATTTTTCCAGGCAAGATCTTAGCAGTAGCTACTCCGTCAGGGGAAACTTTAACCACTGATCGGTATTATGCTGATTGCGAGATTGTGATTGGGGATAGAATCTTTGGCATTGATCTGATCGAGCTGACTATCTTGGGAGTCGATGTTATCATTGGCATTGATTGGATGTCGGTGTACAGTGCAAGCATCGAGTGTAAGATCAAGACGGTGACCGTGAAGGCTCCAGGAGGACCTGAAGTCATGTTCCAAGGGAAGTGGAAATGTTCTAAGCTGGTGGCAACTATCCGCAAGGAAGAGACTCCTGTGGAAGTGCAAGGGATTCCTGTGGTTCGGGACTATCCGACTGTGTTCTTGGAAGATTTTCTTGGGTTACCCCCGCATCGTGATGTAGAGTTCAGCATCACTGTTCAACCGGGAAGTGCACCCATTTCTAAGGCACCTTATAGGATGGCTCCAGTGGAACAGGATGAGGTGAAACGGCAGATTGAGGAACTGTTGGGAAAAGGTTTTATTCAACCTAGTGCGTCACCTTGGGGAGCACCAGTGCTTTTGGTTAAGAAGAAGGATGGATCAATGAGAATGTGTATCGATTACCGGGAGCTGAATAAGGTCACTGTTCAGAATAAGTATCCGATTCCTCGAATTGATGACTTGTTCGATCGTCTACAAGGAGCAGCTGTATTCTCCAAAATTGATCTTCGATCAGGTTACCACCAAGTTCGAGTGAAAGCTGAAGATGTGCATAAGACTGCATTTAGAACTCGGCATGGGCATTACGAATTCTTAGTTATGCCATTCGGAGTGACGAATGCACCCGCAATCTTCATGGACTTGATGAACAGAGTTCTGAGGCCGTTTATTGATTCTTTCGTCGTGGTGTTTATCGACGATATTCTCGTGTACTCCAAGACAGAGGAGGAGCACACTGCGCATCTGGCAGCAGTTTTACAGAAGCTGGAAGAGCAGCAGTTGTATGCCAAGTTATCCAAGTGTGATTTCTGGAAATCTGAAGTGGCATTCCTAGGTCACATCCTTTCTAAGGAGGGAGTGGCAACTGATCCTCAGAAGATAGAGGCAGTGAGAGATTGGGCAAGGCCTACTACAGTGAAGGAAGTCAGAAGTTTCCTTGGGATGACTGGATATTATCGGAGATTCATTCAAGGTTATGCTCAGATAGCTGTACCGCTTACAGGGCTGACCAAGAAGAATGTGAGCTTCAAGTGGACCGAGCAATGTGAGGCGAGCTTTCAGGAGTTGAAAGATAGGCTGACTACTGCACCTATCTTGGCTTTGCCTAGAGCTGGTGTCGAGTATGACATTTATAGCGATGCTTCACATCGAGGGCTTGGTTGTGTCTTAATGCAAGAGGGAAGAGTAATCGCTTATGGATCTAGGCAACTACAACCACATGAGAAGAATTACCCGACTCATGATCTAGAGTTGGCTGCGATTATTTTTGCCTTGAAGCAATGGAGGCACTACGTGTACGGTGAGAAGTTGAATATGTACACGGATCATAAGAGCTTGAAGTATATATATCAGCAGAGGGATCTCAATTTGAGGCAGCAGAGATGGTTGGAAGTGCTCGAGGATATGCGACCTGAGATCAAGTATCATCCTGGAAAGGCTAATGTTGTTGCTGATGCACTTAGCCGCAAGAGCAGTTTGGCCTGTTTGATTACAACTCAGAGGCATCTGATTGAGGAGTTGGACCGAGCTGGTATTGAAGTTGTCTTGCAAGGATTGGGAGCATCTTTGGCTCAGTTGAGGCTTCAGCCTACTTTGAATGCAAGGATCATTGCAAGTCAGGAAGTTGATGCTGATATTTTGGAGATGAAGGAGCAGGTCAGTGCTGGCAGGTTGCTTGGATTTCAAATCAGGGATGGAGTGCTGTGGTTCGGAGATAGGCTGTGCGTTCCAAATCAGGCGGACCTGAAAGAGAGTATTCTTCAGGAGGCGCATGCTACTCTTTTGTCGGTACATCCTGGGAGTACTAAGATGTACAAAGACATCAAGCAGCATTTCTGGTGGTCAGGTTTGAAGCGGGATGTGGCTGAATTTGTCGCGAAGTGTGAGGTTTGTCAGCAAGTCAAAGCCGAAAATCAGAGACCCGGAGGTCTATTACAGCCGTTACCTATTCCGGAATGGAAGTGGGATAACATCAGTATGGATTTCATCACGGGATTGCCTAAGAGTCCTAAAGGCAATGATGCAATTTGGGTTATAGTCGATCAACTTACCAAGTCCGCTCACTTTTTGGCGATGAAACTCACTGCTTCGATGGACAAGTTGGCTGAGATGTATGTTGGTGAGATTGTCCGACTTCATGGCATTCCTTCGACTATTGTGTCTGATCGAGATGCGCGGTTTACTTCGCATTTCTGGAGGAGTCTTCAGGCAGCTTTGGGTACCAAGACAGATTTCAGCACTGCTTTTCATCCGCAAACCGATGGGCAGACCGAGAGAGTCAACTGTATTCTTGAGGATATGCTTCGGTGTTGTATACTAGACTTTGGAGGCAGTTGGGAAAGGCATTTACCTTTGGTGGAGTTTGCCTATAACAACAGTTTTCAGGCTAGCATCGAGATGGCGCCGTACGAAGCTTTGTATGGCAGGAAGTGCAGAACTCCTGTGTGTTGGTATGAAGTAGGGGAGCGTCAGTGTTTGGTCCTGTGCTTGTGCAGCAAACTTCTGAGAAGATTGATCTGATCAGGAAAAGGTTGGTGGAAGCTCAGAGCAGGCAGAAAAGCTATGCAGACAACCGGAGAAGGGACCTTGAGTTTGAGGTTGGTGACCTCGTCTTTCTGAAGGTATCACCCAGTAAAGGTGTGGTTCGTTTTGGCAAAGGTGGGAAGTTAGCCCCGAGGTTTATAGGCCCATATAAGATATTGAAAAGGATCGGGAAAACTGCTTACCGGCTTGAATTACCGGAAGAGTTGTCTCAGGTGCACAATGTCTTTCATGTGTCTATGCTGAGAGGTTATATTCCAGACCCGAGTCATCATTTGCCTGAAGTGCCGGAAGGTTTGCAGTTAGACCTGAATTACATCGAGTCTCCTGTTGAGATTGTTGATCGTCGAGAGAAAGTCTTGAGGAATAAGACGATACCGATGGTCAAGGTAGTCTGGAGAAACCACTTGGTTGAAGAGGCTACTTGGGAATCTGAGGAGAGGATGTTGAAGGACTATCCTGAGCTTTTTGCTTGATTGTACTTTTGTATCTTTTGTTCTTGTTGTGTGTGTTGTATTTTGTTTGTTTTCTCGCTCTTGATTGTAGTTCCGGGGACGGAACTATTCTAAGGAGGGAGTGCTGTAATACCCTGATTTTTCAATAAATGAAAATTTATTTATTTTGCACGTAGTGTGCACGTGCAATATTTGGTTGGATTATTTTATCATGATGTGTATAAATATTTAAATATATTTTTCTCAAATTATTTGTGCAAAAGCCCTTCTTTAAAAGCCTTACTTGATTTAATTAAAAAGCCTTTTCTTAAAAAGCCCAAATGTATTTTATTTTATTTATTTTAATAAACTATTTTGGCCCAAAAAATAAAGCCCATGAATTAATCTCTTTTAATTAAACTTGTCATGTAGAAGACTTTTTTTAACAAATCTATTTTTATACAAATTTAAAATGCACAAGTTTTGGTCTAGTTGCATGCACGTGCACTACACGTACACGTGCTATGCACACCCCTAGGGGAGGCCGGGATTCAATCTTTTGGAGGGATTTTCAAAATTTGTCATGGAGAACATGGTGGTAGTTTCTTAGTTGTGGGTAGTTTTCCTAACTCCTACCTTAATCTAGACCCTTCATTCTACAACTACCCAAGCAATCTTGGCCTTCCATCTCACTCATTTCCTAGTATAAATACCCCCCCCCCCCCTCTCATGGCTAATTTTCATATGCAAAGTACATTTCAAAGTTATAGTATTGTAATAGTGTGAGTTATAAAAGATAAGAGAGTTGTGTGGGTTTTTGGTTGCTTGGAGTGGCCGGCATCACAAGGAGGAGAAGCATTCGGATTGGGCTAGAGGAAGCATTCGGCTTGGCTAGGAGGCTTGGAGTTGGTGCACTCTTTTGGCTAGGAGGTGGTGCTTTCATCTACAAGGACTTGGTTGCTTTGTTTGTGTTCTCTCTCCATTTAAGGTGGGTAAAACATTTCATATTTCTAATATAGATCCATGCTAAGTTTCAACCATTAAAGATGCATGAAAAATATTAATAAGAGCCCACTTGAATTGAGTAGTTAGTATGCGAATTGATTGAAATGTGGTGATTAACTTATATGGCTCTAGGGTTAAAATTAAATTGTGTGTAGATTGCTCCATGTTTATTAGTATGAAGTTATGATGGTGATTAAATTTAATTGAGAATGTTGTTATTATGATTAGGGACATAATGCATGCTTGTTAATTGTGAAATTGAAACATGGAACCTATTAAGAAAGAGTACACCTTATTTTTAAGGAAAATGAAATACTTGTATGTTTGAGATGTGATTTGTATAATCGATGAGTGAGTATACTTCATTATGACATAGGTTGATTAATGAAAATACTACTCATAAAATTGGTAGTTGAATTATGATGAATAGACCTTTATGTTGATATGGATATGGACTATTGAAATCATATGTATTGGTTGAATTAAGAACTAATATCAGTAAATTATCACCATGAAATTATTGAATAAAAAGACTAGTAGATCAATTATATGGCAATGTCGAAAATACAATATATTGTAGTTTAATAAATAACTCTTGGATTTTGTGTGTGAAAAATACATTTCATTAGTACCAAAAAATCATATATTTTTTTTTACTGGTATGAACCTTATACGAATGGGGATTAATCTGGAGGTTTTTAGAAATTTTTACCAAAGCAATAAGAAACTATGGTTATTTGAATATCGAGTTGTTTTTAAAGCAGTACGAATATAATACAAATCGATTTTTATTTGGGTTAGTGACAACCCGAGCCAGTGGCTCAGGTGGTCTTGGACTGTGGTTTGCTTCTCTGGTTTGCACAGTTCGAATCCCAGAATCCACACTTCTTTTTGGTTAATTCTCTAAAAAACTAGTTAGCAGCGAACCGACAGTATTTATTACTCTCAGTCGCTCTTATATCGTGTTCGGCGACCGGCCTAGCGGTCTGGGCTCTGTGCTGTCTCGGTGCTGTGCCTGGTTCGATTCTTGGGATCGGCATATATGAAAAAATATTTTTTTTGGGAGTTTCTGAAGTCCAAAAATTATGAAATAAATATGGTAATTCTCATAAAAATACAAGGAATTTTATAAGAGTGATTTGGGTATTATTTGAATGAAATACAATATGGTTTGTGAACAAGAGGCATAATTAGAGCTTTGGTTATAAGATGCACACTCATGGAATTTATAACTTATAAAGATTAAGTGAATTAGGCTACTATAAAGTAATTGGTAAAAGTACTTTGTTGTGTGACATGATATTATTTATTCTCACTTGTGAATATTGTGCAAAATATGAAGTATGAATGTTTATTAGTGATATTATGAAGTTGCATGAATTCATGTATGATTATGGAATTAAAATCATGATTTATGAAAGGAAAAAGAAATTGTTGGCTATACATATGAATTTTATGAGTTAAAAGTATTCATTATGGACTTGTGAACAAAGTGTAATCATGAATTGAAAGAGAACATACATGTGAGTTTGAGAACTCGACATGGAAATTGTTATGAGTTGAAGATTGTGAAATGAAATTTGAAATAGAGTAGCTAAATCTCCCCGGCATTGAGAAAAATGAATTGAGATGAAATTAGACCAAGGTTGGTCATGATGAACAAATGAACAAGTCCGGTTGATGGAGAGGCTAACTCTAGAGATTAATTTTGTTCATGATTTTTTAATTAAACTAAGGACTAGTACATAGTGGAGACGTGATGAAAGTAGAGGAAAAATATGAGTATGGGGGCCAACGGATAGCGGTGTGAGAGCGATTCACAGGCTGCCTGCTTGATGCGTCAAGACATGGCGTGGGCGCTACTCCAGAATTATCGTCCCGGTGGCGACGCTCGTGGGATGTTCGAGTAGCTATGGGTGGTGCCATTGTTCCATGGCGGAGGCTGAATTGTCCATAGGTTGCCTGCTCGATGCGTCATGACAGTGCGTGGGATTCCCCTCCAGGCTGCCTGGGCATGGGCTCATAGATCATAGGACATCTAAGACACTACCGTAGTTACAGTAGTAGTTTAAGACATAACAGGGGATTGAACCCTATAAAGATGAAGAACGAATAAGGGCTTGCCCTCGGACCTATGTAGTATGGGATGCATAGAATCCGAACAAGTGTGCATTAGTGTCATGTAACATAATTAACTGCATTAAGGACTAAGTGCACAATCACAACACGACATCAATAGGGTAGTCCCTTTAGTTTGAATTGTGACAAGTTTGTGTTTGCTAAATATGAAAAGTTAAGTTATACTATTTCCGGCATAGAGAGGATGGCCGTGTATAATGTTCGTCGGTTGAATAAACTGACGTACCCACAGTCTTACATGCAGGTAAATGACTTATTAAAGATTAAAAGAGGATGGATGCTTAAAGATTACATTATGCTGTTGTACTTGTATCAAATTGTTGTATTTTACTTCCGCTGTGCAAAAGAAAGATGTAATCATGATGTAAACTCTGATGTATGATGAAAAGTTTTAATTTCCCTGTAAAATTGTACTAAAGAAAGTGAAAAGATCCTGTAGAACATCTCGAATTCAGTGTATTTGGGATTCGGGGCGTTACAGAGTGGTATCAGAGCCACGCTTTCTATACTTTCCCACTTGTACAAATTTATAGGGAACGACACCCTAGAAGTGGACATTAGAGTGTGTGTTTGAATCTAGATATTTAAATGTAAGTGACTTACATTTGTGTTGCTCTAAGATTTATGCTTCTTCCTCTCTATTTCTAAGATGGCTGATCACTTCGACCCTGCTGGAGGCGACGACTGGCATATCATTGAGGAAGAGTACCATCCTGGACAAGCTGATTCCGAGGACGAGTACTACCCTGGACAAGCTGATTCTGATGATGAGGAGTACCCTGAATCCCGAGAGATCACCCCACATCCGGATTCATCTGATGATTCTTCTTCTGACGAAGAAGAAGTACCAGTTCCAAGTGGTCTTGTGACTTCTCTTCAGGGACAAGTGGAAACCCTGAAGGAGAGAGTTGGATTATTGGAGGCTCAGCTGGAGAAGCGGAAGGCCGACTGTTCTGTTCTTAGCCATCGGATTTGGGAACTTGAGAAGAAAAAGAACCTAACTGATGTGCTGAAGGATGAGGTTGATGAACTGCGGGAAGAACTTCGAGCAGCGAAGAGGACCCGTAGGAGTTAGAGTGTCGTAGCTTCTGTTTCTTTCATTCTGATGTCAAAAATGTTTTCTTTTAAATTCGAATGTATAAACTTTTGGAATTCAATGAAATGTAAGTTGGTTTAAATTTTTGTCATATACTTCGGATTTAATGGATCTTTTACATCAGAACATGTCGAGAAGAGGAGCTAGGAATGGGGAAGGTTTGGATCTGGAGACTGAACTTGCTAGGGTCTACCAGACGCTGAATGCAGTGGCTCAAAACCAAGCTAGGGGGCCGGCGAATCCAGTGCCTGAGGCGATTAAGCTGGTGGAATCGTTCAAGAGAATGAAACCACCTGTATTCGAGGGAAAGTCAGACCCAGATGCGGCTGACAACTGGATACGGCAAGTGGAGACAATCTTCGAGGTGTTGGAGACACCGGAGGGTAGCAAGGTCAAGTTGGCAACTTTGCAGCTGGAGAAGGATGCGGCGGTTTGGTGGCAATCCATGAAGAGGACCATGGGAGGTCTGTTGCTTGGCTAGGAGGAATTTCTGGAAGAATTTCGCAGCCACTATTTCCCCTCCGACGTCCAGGAGAAGAAGGCGATGGAGTTCCTGTCGCTTCAGCAAGGCAGCATGTCGGTGAGAGCATATGAGACCAAGTTCACTCAGCTCTCCAGGTATGCTCCAGAGTTGGTGATGGATGAGGCCAAGAAAGCCCGCAAGTTCGAGCACGGACTGAGGCCAAGCTTGAGGTCTCGTATGATACCCCTTGGTATCAGGCGATTTGACAAGCTGGTCAAGAGGGCGGCAGCGACGGAGGCGGATATGGAGCAATTCCACATGGCCCAGAACAAGAGGAACCACTGGCAGTCCGGAAAGAGGCTTGCACAATCGGGGAGTTTTAAGGGGCAACCATCTGCACAGAGGTTCAAACCGACAGGGGCGAACACCGTTAGTGTAGCTGGAGGACCTGGAAACAATGTGGTGAGACCTCCTGCGGTGACTTGCTACAACTGTGGTGAAGCGGGGCATTATCGATCCCAATGTCCCAAACTACGGAATGGTAATAACAGCGCACCAACGCAGCAGGCTGGGAAGAGGCCGTACCAATCAGGGTGAGTATTTGCCTTGACAGAAGCTGATGCTGAGGAGGTAGATCAGGTCATCTCTGGTACGAGGGCTGGTATTTAGAGTCTTTGTCATTTTCTTTTCCCTTTGTTTAGTGAGACTGTTATGTAATGGTGTATATTATGTAACAGGCGAACTCTATCTTAATGGAATGAAAGCTGTCGTATTGTTTGATACTGGATCCTCTCATACATTTGTGTCTCCAAAGTTTGCTAAAGTGTTGGGAGTTGAACCGAAGATTTTTCCAGGCAAGATCTTAGCAGTAGCTACTCCGTCAGGGGAAACTTTAACCACTGATCGGTATTATGCTGATTGCGAGATTGTGATTGGGGATAGAATCTTTGGCATTGATCTGATCGAGCTGACTATCTTGGGAGTCGATGTTATCATTGGCATTGATTGGATGTCGGTGTACAGTGCAAGCATCGAGTGTAAGATCAAGACGGTGACCGTGAAGGCTCCAGGAGGACCTGAAGTCATGTTCCAAGGGAAGTGGAAATGTTCTAAGCTGGTGGCAACTATCCGCAAGGAAGAGACTCCTGTGGAAGTGCAAGGGATTCCTGTGGTTCGGGACTATCCGACTGTGTTCTTGGAAGATTTTCTTGGGTTACCCCCGCATCGTGATGTAGAGTTCAGCATCACTGTTCAACCGGGAAGTGCACCCATTTCTAAGGCACCTTATAGGATGGCTCCAGTGGAACAGGATGAGGTGAAACGGCAGATTGAGGAACTGTTGGGAAAAGGTTTTATTCAACCTAGTGCGTCACCTTGGGGAGCACCAGTGCTTTTGGTTAAGAAGAAGGATGGATCAATGAGAATGTGTATCGATTACCGGGAGCTGAATAAGGTCACTGTTCAGAATAAGTATCCGATTCCTCGAATTGATGACTTGTTCGATCGTCTACAAGGAGCAGCTGTATTCTCCAAAATTGATCTTCGATCAGGTTACCACCAAGTTCGAGTGAAAGCTGAAGATGTGCATAAGACTGCATTTAGAACTCGGCATGGGCATTACGAATTCTTAGTTATGCCATTCGGAGTGACGAATGCACCCGCAATCTTCATGGACTTGATGAACAGAGTTCTGAGGCCGTTTATTGATTCTTTCATCGTGGTGTTTATCGACGATATTCTCGTGTACTCCAAGACAGAGGAGGAGCACACTGCGCATCTGGCAGCAGTTTTACAGAAGCTGGAAGAGCAGCAGTTGTATGCCAAGTTATCCAAGTGTGATTTCTGGAAATCTGAAGTGGCATTCCTAGGTCACATCCTTTCTAAGGAGGGAGTGGCAACTGATCCTCAGAAGATAGAGGCAGTGAGAGATTGGGCAAGGCCTACTACAGTGAAGGAAGTCAGAAGTTTCCTTGGGATGACTGGATATTATCGGAGATTCATTCAAGGTTATGCTCAGATAGCTGTACCGCTTACAGGGCTGACCAAGAAGAATGTGAGCTTCAAGTGGACCGAGCAATGTGAGGCGAGCTTTCAGGAGTTGAAAGATAGGCTGACTACTGCACCTATCTTGGCTTTGCCTAGAGCTGGTGTCGAGTATGACATTTATAGCGATGCTTCACATCGAGGGCTTGGTTGTGTCTTAATGCAAGAGGGAAGAGTAATCGCTTATGGATCTAGGCAACTACAACCACATGAGAAGAATTACCCGACTCATGATCTAGAGTTGGCTGCGATTATTTTTGCCTTGAAGCAATGGAGGCACTACGTGTACGGTGAGAAGTTGAATATGTACACGGATCATAAGAGCTTGAAGTATATATATCAGCAGAGGGATCTCAATTTGAGGCAGCGGAGATGGTTGGAAGTGCTCGAGGATATGCGACCTGAGATCAAGTATCATCCTGGAAAGGCTAATGTTGTTGCTGATGCACTTAGCCGCAAGAGCAGTTTGGCCTGTTTGATTACAACTCAGAGGCATCTGATTGAGGAGTTGGACCGAGCTGGTATTGAAGTTGTCTTGCAAGGATTGGGAGCATCTTTGGCTCAGTTGAGGCTTCAGCCTACTTTGAATGCAAGGATCATTGCAAGTCAGGAAGTTGATGCTGATATTTTGGAGATGAAGGAGCAGGTCAGTGCTGGCAGGTTGCTTGGATTTCAAATCAGGGATGGAGTGCTGTGGTTCGGAGATAGGCTGTGCGTTCCAAATCAGGCGGACCTGAAAGAGAGTATTCTTCAGGAGGCGCATGCTACTCTTTTGTCGGTACATCCTGGGAGTACTAAGATGTACAAAGACATCAAGCAGCATTTCTGGTGGTCAGGTTTGAAGCGGGATGTGGCTGAATTTGTCGCGAAGTGTGAGGTTTGTCAGCAAGTCAAAGCCGAAAATCAGAGACCCGGAGGTCTATTACAGCCGTTACCTATTCCGGAATGGAAGTGGGATAACATCAGTATGGATTTCATCACGGGATTGCCTAAGAGTCCTAAAGGCAATGATGCAATTTGGGTTATAGTCGATCAACTTACCAAGTCCGCTCACTTTTTGGCGATGAAACTCACTGCTTCGATGGACAAGTTGGCTGAGATGTATGTTGGTGAGATTGTCCGACTTCATGGCATTCCTTCGACTATTGTGTCTGATCGAGATGCGCGGTTTACTTCGCATTTCTGGAGGAGTCTTCAGGCAGCTTTGGGTACCAAGACAGATTTCAGCACTGCTTTTCATCCGCAAACCGATGGGCAGACCGAGAGAGTCAACTGTATTCTTGAGGATATGCTTCGGTGTTGTATACTAGACTTTGGAGGCAGTTGGGAAAGGCATTTACCTTTGGTGGAGTTTGCCTATAACAACAGTTTTCAGGCTAGCATCGAGATGGCGCCGTACGAAGCTTTGTATGGCAGGAAGTGCAGAACTCCTGTGTGTTGGTATGAAGTAGGGGAGCGTCAGTGTTTGGTCCTGTGCTTGTGCAGCAAACTTCTGAGAAGATTGATCTGATCAGGAAAAGGTTGGTGGAAGCTCAGAGCAGGCAGAAAAGCTATGCAGACAACCGGAGAAGGGACCTTGAGTTTGAGGTTGGTGACCTCGTCTTTCTGAAGGTATCACCCAGTAAAGGTGTGGTTCGTTTTGGCAAAGGTGGGAAGTTAGCCCCGAGGTTTATAGGCCCATATAAGATATTGAAAAGGATCGGGAAAACTGCTTACCGGCTTGAATTACCGGAAGAGTTGTCTCAGGTGCACAATGTCTTTCATGTGTCTATGCTGAGAGGTTATATTCCAGACCCGAGTCATCATTTGCCTGAAGTGCCGGAAGGTTTGCAGTTAGACCTGAATTACATCGAGTCTCCTGTTGAGATTGTTGATCGTCGAGAGAAAGTCTTGAGGAATAAGACGATACCGATGGTCAAGGTAGTCTGGAGAAACCACTTGGTTGAAGAGGCTACTTGGGAATCTGAGGAGAGGATGTTGAAGGACTATCCTGAGCTTTTTGCTTGATTGTACTTTTGTATCTTTTGTTCTTGTTGTGTGTGTTGTATTTTGTTTGTTTTCTCGCTCTTGATTGTAGTTCCGGGGACGGAACTATTCTAAGGAGGGAGTGCTGTAATACCCTGATTTTTCAATAAATGAAAATTTATTTATTTTGCACGTAGTGTGCACGTGCAATATTTGGTTGGATTATTTTATCATGATGTGTATAAATATTTAAATATATTTTTCTCAAATTATTTGTGCAAAAGCCCTTCTTTAAAAGCCTTACTTGATTTAATTAAAAAGCCTTTTCTTAAAAAGCCCAAATGTATTTTATTTTATTTATTTTAATAAACTATTTTGGCCCAAAAAATAAAGCCCATGAATTAATCTCTTTTAATTAAACTTGTCATGTAGAAGACTTTTTTTAACAAATCTATTTTTATACAAATTTAAAATGCACAAGTTTTGGTCTAGTTGCATGCACGTGCACTACACGTACACGTGCTATGCACACCCCTAGGGGAGGCCGGGATTCAATCTTTTGGAGGGATTTTCAAAATTTGTCATGGAGAACATGGTGGTAGTTTCTTAGTTGTGGGTAGTTTTCCTAACTCCTACCTTAATCTAGACCCTTCATTCTACAACTACCCAAGCAATCTTGGCCTTCCATCTCACTCATTTCCTAGTATAAATACCCCCCCCCCCCCCCCCCCTCTCATGGCTAATTTTCATATGCAAAGTACATTTCAAAGTTATAGTATTGTAATAGTGTGAGTTATAAAAGATAAGAGAGTTGTGTGGGTTTTTGGTTGCTTGGAGTGGCCGGCATCACAAGGAGGAGAAGCATTCGGATTGGGCTAGAGGAAGCATTCGGCTTGGCTAGGAGGCTTGGAGTTGGTGCACTCTTTTGGCTAGGAGGTGGTGCTTTCATCTACAAGGACTTGGTTGCTTTGTTTGTGTTCTCTCTCCATTTAAGGTGGGTAAAACATTTCATATTTCTAATATAGATCCATGCTAAGTTTCAACCATTAAAGATGCATGAAAAATATTAATAAGAGCCCACTTGAATTGAGTAGTTAGTATGCGAATTGATTGAAATGTGGTGATTAACTTATATGGCTCTAGGGTTAAAATTAAATTGTGTGTAGATTGCTCCATGTTTATTAGTATGAAGTTATGATGGTGATTAAATTTAATTGAGAATGTTGTTATTATGATTAGGGACATAATGCATGCTTGTTAATTGTGAAATTGAAACATGGAACCTATTAAGAAAGAGTACACCTTATTTTTAAGGAAAATGAAATACTTGTATGTTTGAGATGTGATTTGTATAATCGATGAGTGAGTATACTTCATTATGACATAGGTTGATTAATGAAAATACTACTCATAAAATTGGTAGTTGAATTATGATGAATAGACCTTTATGTTGATATGGATATGGACTATTGAAATCATATGTATTGGTTGAATTAAGAACTAATATCAGTAAATTATCACCATGAAATTATTGAATAAAAAGACTAGTAGATCAATTATATGGCAATGTCGAAAATACAATATATTGTAGTTTAATAAATAACTCTTGGATTTTGTGTGTGAAAAATACATTTCATTAGTACCAAAAAATCATATATTTTTTTTTACTGGTATGAACCTTATACGAATGGGGATTAATCTGGAGGTTTTTAGAAATTTTTACCAAAGCAATAAGAAACTATGGTTATTTGAATATCGAGTTGTTTTTAAAGCAGTACGAATATAATACAAATCGATTTTTATTTGGGTTAGTGACAACCCGAGCCAGTGGCTCAGGTGGTCTTGGACTGTGGTTTGCTTCTCTGGTTTGCACAGTTCGAATCCCAGAATCCACACTTCTTTTTGGTTAATTCTCTAAAAAACTAGTTAGCAGCGAACCGACAGTATTTATTACTCTCAGTCGCTCTTATATCGTGTTCGGCGACCGGCCTAGCGGTCTGGGCTCTGTGCTGTCTCGGTGCTGTGCCTGGTTCGATTCTTGGGATCGGCATATATGAAAAAATATTTTTTTTGGGAGTTTCTGAAGTCCAAAAATTATGAAATAAATATGGTAATTCTCATAAAAATACAAGGAATTTTATAAGAGTGATTTGGGTATTATTTGAATGAAATACAATATGGTTTGTGAACAAGAGGCATAATTAGAGCTTTGGTTATAAGATGCACACTCATGGAATTTATAACTTATAAAGATTAAGTGAATTAGGCTACTATAAAGTAATTGGTAAAAGTACTTTGTTGTGTGACATGATATTATTTATTCTCACTTGTGAATATTGTGCAAAATATGAAGTATGAATGTTTATTAGTGATATTATGAAGTTGCATGAATTCATGTATGATTATGGAATTAAAATCATGATTTATGAAAGGAAAAAGAAATTGTTGGCTATACATATGAATTTTATGAGTTAAAAGTATTCATTATGGACTTGTGAACAAAGTGTAATCATGAATTGAAAGAGAACATACATGTGAGTTTGAGAACTCGACATGAAAATTGTTATGAGTTGAAGATTGTGAAATGAAATTTGAAATAGAGTAGCTAAGTCTCCCCGGCATTGAGAAAAATGAATTGAGATGAAATTAGACCAAGGTTGGTCATGATGAACAAATGAACAAGTCCGGTTGATGGAGAGGCTAACTCTAGAGATTAATTTTGTTCATGATTTTTTAATTAAACTAAGGACTAGTACATAGTGGAGACATGATGAAAGTAGAGGAAAAACATGAGTATGGGGGCCAACGGATAGCGGTGTGAAAGCGATTCACAGGCTGCCTGCTTGATGCGTCAAGACATGGCGTGGGTGCTACTCCAGAATTATCGTCCCGGTGGCGACGCTCGTGGGATGTTCGAGTGGCTATGGGTGGTGCCATTGTTCCATGGCGGAGGCTGAATTGTCCATAGGTTGCCTGCTCGATGCGTCGTGACAGTGCGTGGGATTCCCCTCCAGGCTGCCTGGGCATGGGCTCATAGATCATAGGACATCTAAGACACTACTGTAGTTACAGTAGTAGTTTAAGACATAACGGGGAATTGAACCCTATAAAGATGAAGAACGAATAAGGGCTTGCCCTCGGACCTATGTAGTATGGGATGCATAGAATCCGAACAAGTGTGCATTAGTGTCATGTAACATAATTAACTGCATTAAGGACTAAGTGCACAATCACAACACGACATCAATAGGGTAGTCCCTTTAGTTTGAATTGTGACAAGTTTGTGTTTGCTAAATATGAAAAGTTAAGTTATACTATTTCCGGCATAGAGAGGATGGCCGTGTATAATATTCGTCGGTTGAATAAACTGACGTACCCACAGTCTTACATGCAGGTAAATGACTTGTTAAAGATTAAAAGAGGATGGATGCTTAAAGATTACATTATGCTGTTGTACTTGTATCAAATTGTTGTATTTTACTTCCGCTGTGCAAAAGAAAGATGTAATCATGATGTAAACTCTGATGTATGATGAAAAGTTTTAATTTCCCTGTAAAATTGTACTAAAGAAAGTGAAAAGATCCTGTAGAACATCTCGAATTCAGTGTATTTGGGATTCGGGGCGTTACAACAGCGATCAGATCTGGGCTCGATCGCACGGATCTTGATGCGATCTGAAGGCTGCAATTCAATTCGCTGATTCCTCCCTCCTTCCTTCTTCTCGATTGACAGAGAGCGAGAGAGGATCTGCAGCGGCGGGTTCTTCGACGCGACGACATGACGGGGTGACAAGGCGGCGAGTGGCAGGGCTGTCGACGAGGGGCATCCACGGTGATGGACGGAGCAGCGAAGGAATGGCGCTGCTCTGTTCTTCGGGTTCGAAACAGGGGAGTGAAGGCGGTTGACGATGGAGATCGGAGGTGATGAGTAATGGCGAAAAGTGGCGGTGAAGGCCGTTGTGATGAAGACGAGGAGCGGAAGTCGATGGGGATGGTGGAGTTGAGTTTGAGCGATCGGCAACGGCGACGATGGGTTCTACGGGTGCGTTGGGTTCGAGTGATGGAGTGGAGAAGATGACGAGGATTTAGGGGGGGCTGATGGCGGCTAGGAGATGGAGATGGTGGCGACGGTTAATGGAGGTCGACGGTGATGTGAAATGGGTTCAACGGTGGGTGAGTGAGAGGAAGAGAAGGGGAGTCTGGGTTTGTTTGTTTGGGTTTTGTTTTGTTTTGTTGGTGTTTTTAATCAGGGAAGAAGATAGAGTAGGGGGAATGAATGGTGCGGGGTATAAGTTAGAAATTGATTGAATTAGTAATGGGAGAGATTTTAGGGCTTAATAGTAGGAATTTAGTTATTATTTTGGGAGTTACAGATCATGGGGGTTGTGGGGGAGTGATTAGGAGAATTGATAGGGATTAGTACGTTAGGAATAATCTGGGGGGGGTTGATTTGGGTTAGTAGGTTTGGGTGAGAGATCCAACATGGGGTGAATATTGGGCTTTGGGCTTAAAAATATTTAAATAAACAATTAGGTTGTTGGGCTGAATTTTTTGTTCAGATTAAATATAAAATAAAATTAGAATTTATACAATTGGGCTTGAAATAAATATAAGATAATTAAATAATTTGTATATTGAGTTCCATAAAATAGTTTAAATAGTAAAATCTATTAGGAAAAAATAGTTATAAGATACTGAGGATTTTAAATACGGAAAAATACTTTTAAATACGTATTAATGGAAACAGGGGTTACATCTATATATATATATATATACTGTAGTAGCCTCCTTTGAGAGAAAAGAGTAAGTACTTCATTGAAGAGAGTTTGAGAGACTTTTGAATTGTAAACAACAAGTATCTTTTGGTGAGACTTGAGAGATAGATATGTTCTTGGTAAGAGTATTTGTAACTCTTGTATCTTTCTTTAGTTGAATATCATCTCGGTTATTTCTCCTCCGGATTAGGTTTCACCTAAACCTGGACAAAATTGTGTGCTTTTGGTGGTGTTTGGTTTGATCTACTATTTTTCTTGATGGTTTGTATTTATCGTGATGCATAACTCAACAAGATCCGGCATAGAATTCCTAACAATTGGTATCAGAACATTAGGTTCATGGACTTTTCTTAGTTTCTTGAAGAAGATGATGGATCATATCACGAAGATCAAGATGTTCGACATTAAGATCAACTCTGATCTCTGGCAGGTGGACATGCATGAAGCAATGGTTCAACAGGACTTGGATCTATCCTTAGAAGGAGATAAAGGAAAACCAATCAGCACAAAGCAGGAGAATTGTAAGGAGA
Organism: Hemerocallis citrina; assembly: GCA_017893485.1. NCBI lineage: Eukaryota > Viridiplantae > Streptophyta > Magnoliopsida > Asparagales > Asphodelaceae > Hemerocallis > Hemerocallis citrina. The sequence continues at coordinate 220,845,854 of CM030358.1, read as the reverse complement.
TTTATTCAAAAGCCTTATGGTTTAATTCGGTTGTTATTAACAAGCAACATCAGGTGCAACCTCGTAGAGAGGATAAGCACGGTGAGTCTTTGAGCTAGACTCAGAACTGTCTACTTGGAATTGCCATTGCAGGATCGGGTGTTCCAGGATACAAAGTTGTCGGATTTCTCAATGAAGGAAAGTACCGTTCTTCTAGATCATAAAGTGGAATTCAATAGGGAGTTATCTAAACCGAGGGCGATTAATGCATACGATCTAAATGCATCCAACTTGATATATTCACTAGCATATTTATCCAACTTGACAACCACCATGCTAGACGGAAAATCTACCAATAAGAAGTTTCGGTAGCACGTGTGATCGATGGCTTAGAGGAAGAGGATGCACTTAGGAAGGAGAGTCAAAAATCAGCATCTACTTCTAGAAGTTGTCTGGAGGTGGATGGTACTACGACTGGAAGGGAAAGTGCACGTTAGGGTAGGGTCCATTGCCACCGTTGCAGAGGGATTGAGCATTACAAGAGAGACTATTACAAGTTGTTGAATCAGAGGGGGCCAACATGGTCAGTGCCGCTGAACTAGGTGATAACTTAGAATGTGTTGTTATTTTTAGTTCTTTAGATGTGGATTATGGCTGGTATCTTGATCCAAATAGTTCCTCTCATATTTGCAATGAAGGGGAGGTAGTTTCTACTTCATTCCATTCAGCCTCTTTCCTACAGAAGATAACACATAGATGTCTGATTTCATGGATGATAGCGCAATTCATGTTTGCCTTTTGATCTCCATAATATTTCTTCTCCTCGTAGTGTAAACACATATTCACTAGTTGTCGACCTTCACTAAATTCTTATCACTGTAATGCGTCAGATCATCCATTCAATCCTGAAGGATGACCAAAGTAGCACAAAGCAATCTCCTGAGTACCTCTTAGGTATCTCATTAGCCTCTTAAGGGCACTCCAATGTTTATTAATAAGATTATTAGTGAATCTGCAGATCATACATACTTCAAAGGCTGTCTGATCTAGTGTAGATCTTTGTGTACATGAGACTTTCAATACGTTTCGAATGATCTAACTGTCTTATAGTTGCACCATCATTATATGACAATCTTTTAACATAATCATAAGGTGTTTCAAAACACACTTTCAAGCACTTTATCTCCACTTTTGGAACACATTATTAATTTAATGAGTTTGACTAAGGGTTATCACTTACCAACCGAAACTTGCCCTTATACCTAATATGCTGTCCACAACACCTAGGTGTATCATGCTAAATTCTTTGGATAACACAGTTTCAACTTCATTTATAACAGATAGGTCACTTCCATTAACAAGCATGTCAACAATATACAAATAAATGATAGCAATTATATTTGACTCACCATAGAATTAAAGACATGTATCTGAATTGCTTAATTCAAATCTAAGCTCTTTAAAAAAAATTAAAATTATTTGTGCCTTAGTTTTAATACATGTTTTAAAACATACAATGATTTTACAAACTTGTAAATCTTGTTCACTAAACATATTAGTGCAAAACTCTTAGTACAAAACTTTCCATTACAAATTGTTCAGTACAAAACTTGTCACTATAAAACATCCAGTACAAAACTTTTAGTACAAAACTTTTAGTACAAAACTGTTTAATACATCTTTGAAGAATAAAAAAAGTTCAATAGATGTAAGGGCAAGAAGAATCCTTATTGTAGCAATATGACAAACATGTGAGTAGACATTAAACTAATTTACCCCATTGACTTGAATTAATCATTTAGCTACTAAAAGTGCTTTAAAATTGCTATTGAACAATCAATATTAAGTTTCTTCTTCAAAAAACCCCACTTACTTCCTATAGTTATTATCTCCTTTTGACAAATCAACTAGTTTAAAGTATTATTGTATACAAACAAATTCACTTCATTATTTACTAAAAAGTCTTCTTGGTTCATCTGTTATTGAAGTTTTAAGTGTCAGTAAGGCTGGTTCTTAATTCCAACTGTGAATCATTGGCCGTGTTTGTAGAACTAGATAATTTCATACATTTATCTTTGATGAACATATCCTCAAAGAACTCTTCAAGTATAGATTTTACTAACACAAATTAGGTATATCCAAAATCTGTCTATAGAACTATATTTTGTACTTTCTAAGTAGACACAAATATTTGTTATAGGTCATATTTTAGGCTTTCTATGGTCATATACTCTAACAAATGTATCACACCACATATTTTCACTTTAACAAAATTATTTGTGTTTTTATGCCATAATCTACAAGGTGTAAATAATTTAGAGTATAGTAATATATTAGGACTATGATTAACAATATAGCATCACTCATAATTACACAAAGTCAAACAACAGTCAATAACATAAAATTCAACATTTCACTCAGTGTTTGTATCTAACTTTTATCAATACCATTTTGACTGTAGAAAATATAGTGCACTAGAGATTATGTCAAATGCAAAATTCTCTAAAATTATCAAAATATATTCACCACCTCTATCAAATCTGAACCCTTTTCATCTTAGCATTTAACTAGATTTTTAATTCATTAAAATAACAAGTGCTTCATCTTTCATATGTATAACAAACATTCAACAATCATCTACAAGAGTAATTAAATACTCCTGACCAATTATTATCTCATCTAGTCACAAAGCTAATGAGATCACAAATATCAGAATATATTGACTCAAGACGTTGTGTACTCCTAGACACCATACTAAATGGTTTTCTAGTTATAATAATCTGAGCACAAATTTTACATTTTTCATATTTTAATGAGGTAACATTTAGCATAGTTATGTGTTTTAACAAGTGCAAACAATTTAATATATAGTTCACATGTCCTAACCTATTAAGCCGTGTTCAAGGACTACACAACTTAGAACTAATATTATCAATTGCTTCCTTTGTTAAACTCAACTTACACTATATATGCACATTAAAAAATGATAATAATAGAAGTTTACAAAATTGCTCTATCACATTTTAGAAAACCGTTTGCTTTCTCTCGTGGTTCTAACAATGTCAAAGTGCTCAAAAATTTTGAACAAAGAGTTCTTTCCTTTATTCGTTCTTCATCATTTTCGAAACGCTAAATGAAATAATGACTAATATGTTATATTTCAACTTTGAATTCACAATACAAAGAACTAGAAAGGAAAAAAATGTAACTAATTGACTCAAATCCTCCATTACAGGATACTCCCACCTAAGTTATAGACATTTATCACAAAACTTATATATAAATCTTTAATAAAGAAGCAAATATATGATTTCACATGAACTACAAAAGGAGGGTTAACCACTATACTTATACACACAGTATGATAAGACACACTTAATAACCATAGACATGTTAGTTATAATATGAGACTAATTATGATCAAAATTCCCAAACATGTGATCACTCCCACAAAATAAAACAGATCAATTAATTGAAGTTGGGATAGCTCATTCAACAAATGAAAATACTAATAGGGATTAGAGTAGATCATACAAATACTTCAAGTTAGAAGTGTTTTCCAAATTCGATGGAGAAGCATGCGAAGTGCAGACTTATTCAACTATGTGACAAACTTCCAAGTTGAGACGAATCCATTGTCTCCAACACATACAATTGGTAGATAACTTGAAATTTTTACAATCATCAAAATTATTAAAGATTAACCAATTAAACAAATTATTGAAACTATTGTATTCTAACAAAAATTAATTGGATATTCAAATTTATAGTCAAAACTATAATTTGTCTTGCATAATTAAAGATTTGATCTTTAGCACATAGCAAAAATAATTATTCAATCTTGCATCTAATTAAGAAATGGTTAACACGGTTTTGAACTTTAGCACTTAGCAACAAAATTCAAACAAAAAACTAATCAATAATTAAAATTATAGGTTTGAAGAGCAACTTCTCTTCATATTTGAATTCATACAAACAACATCCCTACTGCTTGCACCATCTCCAACAATTGCATCAACATCTCATATTGTGCTTTACTCTTTCAACTGTTAAAATCAAAATCGTTAAATCCCTCTAACTTAGGAACTCATACGAACGATCTTGTTCTTCCATCACAAAGGAATAAACAATAGATTCCAAAATATAGGGTTTATTCTGAATAATTATTGCTGACGTAATTTTAGAGAAAGAGGAGGGGTATTTTGTAAAACTACTATTAAACAAGAGAAATTTAAGTAAATAAAATAGCACAGAGCTTTAAGTTTAGAGTGGACCGAATCTTGATGAAGATCTAGATGTTGCAGGTTGAAGATGAATCAATCAGCACAGTAGTCAGATGATTTGGTGTCAGTCCTGAATACACAACATCAAGTCACATCCACCAAAAAGTAGGATACTCAAGCGACAGAAAATCAACAATCTTGTCCTCGGGCCGAACATGAAACACCAAGAGCGTAGACAATTGGAAAGCTTCTTTCAGATCGGATCTTGATTATGTCCAAAACTCTGAACACTGAACATCAATGTCAGAACCAATGGAATGCCTCCTTTTGGATCGAATTTGGATCAAATCCCATGCCCGAACACCAAACACCAAATCACAACCAATAGAAAAATTGGATTTGGATCTCAATCTTCTCGGAATCGATGGAGAAGAGTGTGTTGGCAGCAGCAGCCACGTGCAGCGACGGTGGCAACAACAGCTAGCGGCGGTGACGACAACGACAGCTAGCGGAGGAGATTGCGACAACGACGACGACGAAATCCCGACAAATGGTGATTTTGATGACAACGACGATTGGGTATGTTCTCTTTCTTAATCTCAAAATCAAAAAATACTAATATCTCAAGATTGTTAAATAACAATAATAACAACAAAGAAAAATTAGTGTTAGGAATTAATATCCCTACTAATTGAGATATTATACCCTATCATAATTGGAATAATTCTAGGCACTACCACAAGATCAGTATATATGAGATGAGGCTGGATTTTGAGTAGTGGGCTTTATGCCCAGTCAATACGGTCCAATATCTAACTCATAAGAAGTGCAAACACGTGTTGCCTCATACAATATTATACACAATAATATTCTATCTATATTGAGAATATACATATATATCCAACATTTTCAAGACAATTTGTCTTAATTGGATAAGTAGAAATTTGGGCCCTCAATTTTATTATTTGTGGAAGTAACTTAGCAAAAACAATTGACCGAGTTGAAAATAATCAAACATGTGACTAAATGGATGAGGCGTCCATAAATGGCCACAGGGTGGATGAAGAGGTCCACATATATCCCCTTGGATATGTTGTAAAAACGTTGGTGCTCACAATCAATTTTCATTTTGAGCAAATTTTAAAAAACCAATCACTTGATAAAGGAATTTTATGATTTTTTAATGGATGTCCATTAGAAGTTTTCATTATTCGATACATCATTGTTGGCCTCGGATGGCCAAGTCGGTCATGCCAAAGCATAAAATTCTTTTTCATTGAATTTCTAGTTCATCACGACGTTTGACTCTATTGTTCTTATGGTTGTAAAGTACAATTCAGATGAATAAGCAGGAAGTTTTTCCTGTACATTCTTCTGGCATGAAATTTTAGAAGAGATATACAAATATTCCATATCTCCTTCATTCATAGTTTTGATATGGAATCCAGTAAGAAGTATGTTCTTAAAACTAAGCAGATTTCTTCTAGACTTGACAGAATATAATGCATCTTTGAAATAAATATATGTTTCCTAGGTAAAATTATATGAGCTCCTTTGGAGCTATCAATCAGATTTGCACTTCCTGAAATTGTATTAACATTTGCTTTTGCTAATTTCAAGTTCAAAAAATATTTTTTATTTCGAAGAATTGTATGTGCCGTTCCACTGTATGTTAGACATAATTCTCCATCTTTCATCTTGAAATTGCTCAAAGCATTGGAATTTGCTATGTATCTTCATATAAATAAAAATACATAAATTGATAATTAAATTAAAAGAAGAAAATAAATAACTAAAAAATATATTTATTTATTAGATCATGGTCACATATTGATTTACAAACATAACAACTAAAAGTTAAATAAATTGCAACAATTAATATTTAAATTAAAAAACAACAACAACTTTAAATAAAATAATATACGAGATATTTCCATCATTGATGTTCTCATCACCACCATTGTCATCCTCATCACCATCATTTTCATTCTCTATTGGATAATCAACTCCACTTGGTTCCGCAAAGAAATGAAAAACATCTAAATGGGTGTTCATAACATGTGCTTCAAAATTATCATCATACAGACCATCAAAATCAGTAAAGTTTGTTTCTTTCTCTATTCATTTCCCCTTAATATATGCTTGATAAAGATCAACAAGATGTTTTGTCGCACTGCAGGTACAGGATCAGTGAAATTTCATATGGCACCTGCTGCCGCTAAATCTGGTGTGGGGGCAAACAGATAGAATTTGTGGATTCTTAGGAAAACCAAATAGCAAAACTGGAACCTTTCCACCGGAGTTTGACCATTGACTCCCACCGTTCACCTGCAAAAAGTGCAAGACATCGGGGTTGATCCCGGCGATGCACCCTCCGACGCTCAAGTCAATAACCAGAAAAGATTATGAAAGAGCTTAAACTGGCAAAAGATTGATTACCTCTTAATGGTGGTGGATGGGGGGGTATTTATAGCCGCCTTTGGGATCAGTTTAGGAATGAAATCCCTAATTCTCCGTGAAAGGATAGAGTGAATCAGGGCCGTTGATTTAATACAATCAGAAACCCTAATTTTATTCAGCTGGACTGGGTTTCTTGCGGGTTAGGACCCACACCCAATTAAGGAAGATCCATTCGTGGGTTATTAGGCCTTTGTAGAAAAGATCCAGTACCCATCTCAGACCCGTCTATAGGTGAATTTACCATTTTACCCCCAAGCTTTAAGATTCGTGCCCAATTTGGACGGTTCCGATTTAGCCCTATTTTTAGCCATATCAGGAGCCCCCCACTCCTGGAGACTGAGTTTGATCAGACTTTGAGGAGTAGTTATACTGTTTTAATGGCTTGCAGGGTTGTATCGGAGTCCAAATAGGAGGTGACGAATCCTTGTGTGGGGGATTTTGGTAATTGTTGAGTTAGTTACGTGCTCAAGGTTATACTTGAGCTCTCTTGGGCTTCTGGTGATTTTTCTCAATTTTGCGAAGTGGTGATTTGTTATTCGGGGGTCTTAATTAACTATTCTAAGCAATAATTATTTACCCAGGGGCTCAAAAATATTTTCCTAGATTTATAATTATTTTTCAAAATTTTTAATTAATTTTTCTGAATTTTAAATCATTTTTTCGCAATATTTAGGTAGAAGCCTCGCTATTATTCACGACACGGTGGGATCTGATCCCTTCATCAATATTGGGCGTGAATTTTCAGGAGATCTAGCACTTGTGCTTGCTTGGAGGAGTGATTTCCTCTATTTCACAGCTTATATACTTCGATGCTACTGCCGACCCCCCTCGTACGCTTGCCGAGGAGGAGGCCGAGGTCTATGAGGGTTTGGCACCCTCCGCTGAAGTGTGGAGATACCTCGGCTAGGCTGCCGGCGCGAGGTCCCTTTTCCCCGTATTTGAGGGTCGGTGGCAAGAGCGCTCGGCAGCGTGTGCCGAGGTCCAAATTTTCATATAACAGGATCGGTGGCAAGAGCGTTCGGCAGCGTGTGCTGAGATCCAATTTTTCCACGTAACAAGGTCGGTGGCAAGAGCGCTCGAAAGTGTGTGCCGAGGTCCAATTTTTTCACGTAACAAGGTCGGTGGTAAGAGCGCTCGGCAAGGTGTGTTGAGGTCCAATTTTTCCACGTAACAAGGTCGGTGGCAAGAGCGCTCGACAGTGTGTGCCGAGGTCCAATTTTTCCACGTAACAAGGTTGGTGGCAAGTGCGCTCGGCGAGGTGTGCCGAGGTTCAATTTTTCCACGTAACAAGGTCGGTGGCAAGAGCGCTCGGTGAGATGTGCCGAGGTCCAATTTTTCCACGTAACAGGGTCAGTGGCAAGAGCGCTCGGTAGCGTGTGCCGAGGTCCAATTTTTCCACGTAACAAGGTCGGTGGTAAGAGCACCCGGCAGCGTGTGCCGAGGTCCAATTTTTTCACATAACAAGGTCGGTGGCAAGAGCGCTCGGCAGCGTGTGCCGAGGTCCAATTTTTTCACGTAACAAGGTCGGTGGCAAGAGCACTCGGCGAGGTGTGCCGAGGTCCAATTTTTTCACGTAACAAGGTCGGTGGCAAGAGCACTCGGCGAGGTGTGCCGAGGTCCAATTTTTCCACGTAACAAGGTCGGTGGAAAGTGCGCTCGATGAGGTGTGCCGAGGTCCAATTTTTCGACGTAACAAGGTCGGTGGAAAGAGCGCTCAGCGAGGTGTGCCGAGGTCCAATTTTTCCACGTAACAGGGTCGGTGGCAAGAGCGCTAGGCAGCGTGTGCCGAGGTCCAATTTTTCCACGTAACAAGGTCGGTGGCAAGTGCGCTTGGCAGTGTGTGCCGAGATCCAATTTTTTCACGTAACAAGGTCGGTGGCAAGAGCACTCGACGAGGTGTGCCAAGGTCCAATTTTTCAACGTAACAAGGTCAGTGGCAAGAGCGCTCGACAGTGTGTGCCGAGGTCCAATTTTACCACGTAACAGGGTCGGTGGCAAGAGCGCTCGGCGAGGTGTGCCGAGGTCCAATTTTTCTACGTAACAAGGTCGGTGGCAAGAGCGCTCGACGAGGTGTGCCAAGGTCTAATTTTTCCACGTAATAGGGCCGGTGGCAAGAGCGCTCGGCAGCATGTGCCGAGGTCCAATTTTTCTACGTAACAAGGTCGGTGGTAAGAGCGCTCGGCAGCGTGTGCCGAGGTCCAATTTTTTCACGTAACAAGGTCGGTGGCATGAGTGCTTGGCGAGGTGTGCTGAGGTCCAATTTTTTCACGTAACAAGGTCGGTAGCAAGAGCACTCGGCAGTGTGTGCCGAGGTCCAATTTTTCCACGTAACAAGGTCGGTGGCAAGAGCGCTCGGCGATGTGTGCTGAGCTCCAATTTTTCCACGTAACAAGGTCGGTGGCAAGAGCGCTTAGAAACGTCTGTTGAACTTCTGACAACTCTTGACAGATGTGATAGCCATTAATGCGACAGTTCAGCTTGGCACGGTAAATAATGTGACGGTTCAGCTCTTTTTGTCGTCTTGTGCGAATGGGCCTGGCTCTTTGGGCCCATTATCCTCGTTTCGTGTGCCAAGCTCTATAAAACTCCACCCCCTCCCTCATTTTTCACTTCTCCGAATTTTTACTCATGCGGTGATTTTGTGCTAGTGAGAGCTCACGGTGATCGTCGATCATTTTCCGGTGAATTTTTTGACCACACACGTCACTTAAAGATAATTTATACTTAGTTTATTTCCAATTATAAATATGTCTCTTTCCCCTATCTCCGAGCCCTCCCCTCCTGTCGCCGAAGCTCCTTCTCCGAGTCAGAGAGTTTTTGGTCGGGACACGATTGTAGAGGACCCGAAGCGCATGGGGGCCTTCGGCAGGTTGCCGGGGCCGCTGACATGGCTGCAAAGGGTTCGAGAATTTTTGAAGGAGCATGCCGAACGCATCATTCACGGGAGGGGGAGGACCTTCGAGGAGAACGCGGCAAGGGAGACCTCCGAGGCAAACGAGACGGTGTCCATCCTCAGCTTGGAGGACTTGGCAGTGATCCGGGACTATTTCCAAATCCCGAAGGAGTACGAACTGATGCTGCTGGGTCCCGGGTTAGGGCCAATTCGCCAGTCGATGCCTTCATCGGGGTTGATCCCGGCGACGCACCCTCCGATGCTCAAGTCAATAACCAGAAAAGATTATGAAAGAGCTTAAACTGGCAAAAGATTTATTATCTCTTAATGGTGGTAGATGGGGGGTATTTATAGCCGCCTTTGGGATCATTTTAGTAATGAAATCCCTAATTCCCCTTGAAAGGATAGAGTGAATCAGGGCCGTTGATTTAATACAATCAGAAACCCTAATTTTATTCAGCTTGACTGGGTTTCTTGCAGGTTAGGACCCACACCCAATTAAGGCGGATCCATTCGTGGGTTATTGGGCCTTTGTAGAAAAGACCCAGTACCCATCTCAGACCCGTCTATAGGTGAATTTACCATTTTACCCCCAAGCTTTAAGATTCGTGCCCAATTTGGACGGTTCCGATTTAGCCCTATTTTTAGCCATATCAGGAGCCCCCCACTCCCGGAGACTGAGTTTGATCTTGAGGAGTAGTTTTACTGTTTTAATGGCTTGCAGGGTTGTATCGGAGTCCAAATAGGAGGTGACGAATCCTTGTGTGGGGGATTTTGGTAATTGTTGAGTTAGTTACGTGCTCAAGGTTATTCTTGAGCTCTCTTGGGCTTCTGGTGATTTTTCTCAATTTTGCGAAGCGGTGATTTATTATTCGGGGGTCTTAATTAACCATTCTAAGCAATAATTATTTACCCAGGGGCTCAAAAATATTTTCCTAGATTTATAATTATTTTTCAAAATTTTTAATTAATTTTTCTGAATTTTAAATTATTTTTTCGCAATATTTAGGTAGACGACTCGCTATTATTCACGACGTGGTGGGATATGATCCCTTCATCAATATTGGGCGCGAATTTTCAGGAGATCTAGCACTTGTGCTTGCTTGGAGGAGTGATTTCCTTTATTTCACAGCTTATATACTTCGACGCTGCTGCCGACCCCCATCGTACGCTTGCTGAGGATGAGGCCGAGGTCTATGAGGGTTCGGCACCCTCCGCTGAAGTGTGCAGATACCTTGGCTAGGCTGCCGGTACGAGGTCCCTTTTCCCGTATTTGAGGGTCGGTGGCAAGAGCGCTCGGCAGCATGTGCCGAGGTCCAATTTTTCATATAACAGGATCGGTGGTAAGAGCGCTCGGCAGCATGTGCCGATGTCCAATTTTTCCACGTAACAAGGTCGGTGGCAAGAGCGCTCGGAAGTGTGTGCCGAGGTCCAATTTTTTCACGTAACAAGGTCGGTGGTAAGAGCGCTCGGCGAAGTGTGTTCAGGTCCAATTTTTCCACGTAACAAGGTCGGTGGCAAGAGCGCTCGACAGTGTGTGCCGAGGTCCAATTTTTCCACGTAACAAGGTCAGTGGCAAGTGCGCTCGGCGAGGTGTGGCGAGGTTCAACTTTTCCACGTAACAAGGTCGGTGGCAAGAGCGCTCGGTGAGGTGTCCCGAGGTCCAATTTTACCACGTAACAGGGTCGGTGGCAAGAGCGCTCGGCAGCGTGTGCCGAGGACCAATTTTTCCACGTACCAAGGTCGGTGGCAAGAGCGCTCGGCAGCGTGTGCCGAGGTCCAATTTTTTCACGTAACAAGGTCGGTGGCAAGAGCGCTCGGCAGCGTGTGCCGAGGTCCAATTTTTTCACGTAACAAGGTCGGTGGCAAGAGCGCTCGGCAGCGTGTGCCGAGGTCCAATTTTTTCACGTAACAAGGTCGGTGTCAAGAGCGCTCGGCGAGGTGTGCCGAGGTCCAATTTTTTCACGTAACAAGGTCGGTGGAAAGTGCGCTCGATGAGGTGTGCCGAGGTCCAATTTTTCTACGTAACAAGGTCGGTGGCAAGAGCGCTCGGCAAGGTGTGCCGAGGTCCAATTTTTCCACGTAATAGGGTCGGTGGTAAGAGCGCTGGGCAGCGTGTGCCGAGATCCAATTTTTCCACGTAACAAGGTTGGTGGCAAGAGCGCTCGGCAGTGTGTGCCGAGGTCCAATTTTTTCACGTAACAAGGTCGGTGGTAAGAGCGCTCGACGAGGTGTGCCGAGGTCCAATTTTTCCACATAACAAGGTCAGTGGCAAGAGCACTCTGCAGTGTGTGCCGAGGTCCAATTTTTCCACGTAACAGGGTCAGTGGCAAGAGCGCTCGGCGAGGTGTGTCAAGGTCAAATTTTTCCTCGTAACAAGGTCGGTGGCAAGAGCGCTCGGCGAGGTGTGCCAAGGTCTAAGTTTTCCACGTAATAGGGTCGGTGGCAAGAGTGCTCGGCAGCATGTGCCGAGGTCCAATTTTTCCACGTAACAAGGTTGGTGGCAAGAGCGCTCAGCAGCATGTGCCGAGATCCAATTTTTCCACTAACAAGGTCGGTGGCATGAGTGCTCGGCGAGGTGCCGAGGTCCAATTTTTTCACGTAACAAGGTCGGTGGTAAGAGCGCTCGACAGTGTGTGCCGAGGTCCAATTTTTCCACGTAACAAGGTCGGTGGCAAGAGCGCTCGGCGATGTGTGCTGAGCTCCAATTTTTCCATGTAATAAGGTCGGTGGCAAGAGCACTTAGAAACGTCTGTTGAAATTCTAACAACTCTTGACAGATGTGATAGCCATTAATGCGACAGTTCAGCTTGGCACGGTAAATAGTGTGACGGTTCAGCTCTTTTTGTCGTCTTGTGCGAATGGGCCTGGCTCTTTGGGCCCATTATCCTCGTTTCGTGTGCCAAGCTCTATAAAACTTCACCCCTTCCCTCATTTTTCACTTCTCCAAATTTTTACTCAGGCAGTGATTTTTTGCTAGTGAGAGCTCACGGTGATTGTCGATCGTTTTCCGGTGAATTTTCTGACCACACACGTCACTTAAAGGTAATTTATACTTAGTTTATTTCCAAGTATAAATATGTCTCTTTCCCCTATCTCCGAGCCCTCCCCTCCTGTCGCCGAAGCTCCTTCTCCGAGTCAGAGAGTTTTTGGTCGGGACACGATTGTAGAAGACCCGAAGCGCATGGGGGCATTCGGCAGGTTACCGGGGCCGCTGACAGGGCTGCAAAGGGTTCGAGAATTTCCGAAGGAGCATGCCGAACGCATCATTCACGGGAGGGGGAGGACCTTCGAGGAGAATGCGACAAGGGAGACCTCCGAGGCAGACGAGACGGTGTCCATCCTCATCTTGGAGGACTTGGCAGCGATCCGGGACTGTTTCCAAATCCGAAGGAGTACGAACTGATGCTGCTGGGTCCCGGGTTAGGGCCAATTCGCCACTGCCAGTAACAATGTGTTTCTGGCCAGTTGATGCCTTCATCGCCGGGGCTCGGCTCCCTCTCTACCTGTTCACGATTCAAGTACTTAGGTGGTTTGGGGTCAGCCCCATCCAACTAATGCCGAACGTGTGGAAAGTCATCAATGGGTTCGTGCTCCACTACCAAACAGCCGGAGTTGAGGGTGCTCCGGACGATCTACCGACTTCATCTGTAGAACCGGTCAGAGTTCCGGTATTATTTGGCTCCGAGACATAGAGGTCGGCTCGTCGTTTGCCCCGACTCTATAAAGCACTAGCATGATAAGTATCTTATAGTGAAGAGTGGAGAGGCATGGCTCATACCCTCCGGTTGGGTGGAGGAGGTGTCGAAGCGAGTCAGAGAGTCGCCAGTGCTTCACCCTCAAGAAGAAGAGGCAGTTCGGACTCTTCTAGATTGGCCAAAGTACGATTAGCGGGATCTGACCGAAGACGTTCTCTTCAGGGGAGGGCTCTGTCGCGTGGATCCCAGTACGCGGCTTCTTCTGTGTTCTTTTTTACTTTTTGCTTTGCCTTTCATAGCTTGTGTTTTTTTAACCAACTTCTTGTTTGATGCAGAGGCGATGGACTACGAAGTAGTGCTGGCACAGAGGGCCGCCCTCGGTAGTAAGGCGCTAAAGAAGCGCAAGAGGGTCGCCACCAAACTGCTGTTCGCGAAGACCCAGAAGGTCGCGAGCGCGGCCGAGGGGGTGGAGGCACCGGCGGATGTGACCCCAACCCGCGCTCCGACAGTAGCCTCAGCATCGGCCAAGGGAGGGGAGTTCCCGATCGCCGCCATGCTCGGGATAGAGGCACCCCCACTGATGGTGGCGGCCGAGGAGCTCTTAACGGAGGAGCACAAGAGGATTCATGTTCCGGACTGGCAAGTTCAGAAACTAGATTGGTTCCTCGGTGACTCCCTGGCGAGCATGAAGGTGGTAAAGCACTTGGCGATGCCGAAGGATCGGGCTGCCATGGACGCCGGCCAGGCAGGCGACGATGCCATCGAGATTGCTTGCTCGGCGGTATCGGTAAGTGTCGACTTTTCACCTTTGATGGTAGCTTTTATGTTTGATTTTCTAACTCCTTGCACTTCTTATTGTTCTGCTGCAGATAACTGTCCACTTCGGTCATTTGATGGAGAAGATGACGGAGTTGGAGAAGGAGCTCAAGCAGGAGTCCGACCGAGCTCGAGCCGAAAAGGCTCGAATGGGTAGCGAACTCGACAAGTTAAAGGTCAAGCTCGAGGGGAAGGCGACAAGGCTCGAGTACCTCAAGGACCTTGTCACGAGGCTCGAGGGTGACCTTCTCCGGCAGAAGGAGGAGTCAGCCAAGCAGCTGGCCGAGGCGGCAGAGGCCAAGGCTGCGGCGGTGAAGGAAACCGAAGCGGCCACCATGACGAAGGTGCAAGACTTCCTCGCTGCAAACATGGACAAGGCGTATGCTCAGGCCATCACTCAGGTGTCGGAGCATTACCTTGAGTTCGACTGCTCCGGGTGGCGGCTCTTCTCGGACCACGTCGAAGGCTTCGACCCCGAGTCGGAGGAGGAAGGAGGGGACGACGAAGATGACGCTGAGGTTGAGGTTATCGGCAAGGTGCAGGGGTCAGTGATGACTCCGCTGGCGATGGTGCCTCCTTCAGGGGAGTCCGACCCCGCCCAGTCTCGACGCCCCGGGAAAGAGGTCGCCCCCTGAATTCTTCTTCTTTCTTTTGTTTTTTTTTGTTTTTCAAGCTGTCGCTTGTACTGCCTAATTGCGAACTGGCTACCGCATTTTTGTGATGAATGGAAATACAACTTTTGAGCTCGAACTTGTCTTGTCTTGTTTTTTTTGTAGTCTTGAAATTTGACTAAGTGTTAGAACACAAGATTTTAGTCTTCATTAGACGCATGTAGCTTTGTTCAGGGGTCGGATGTGGAGTAAATTCGTGAATATTTACTGAGCACTCGTTGTTTGCTTTGAACTTTTCAGCTCACCGAGGTGACCCAATCTGCCGAACCCACCAGTTCCGGGGAGGAGTTATGCTCCATGGTCGGCTTAGGAGCGACTAGGTTGTGTTTAACCAGGTGCCGAGAGCACCTCTACGAAGTCGAGTTGGGGCTGCGCAAGGCCAAGAATGAGCGGAACCATCTGCAGCTGATCTTAAGCCGGAGAGAAATCGAGATTCGGCAGCTAGAGGGTAGGCTTGCCGAGATACCTCCCGTAGGCGAGGGCGACAGCTCGTCGACTGCCTTCACCGATGGGCTGAGGCTTAAGTGTCTCCAGCATTTCTTGTCGAAGATGACAGCGAAGAGGGACGATACACTCACTGAGGTTCACCACCTGTAGATTGTGGAGGCAGAGCTTCTGGCGGAAGAAGAGGAGTTGACGATGGCGGTGGGCAAGCTGATGGCCGAACACGACAAATTGACGGCAAAAGTCGATGCATTGAAGAGGGCCACAGTGGACAGGGGCATCGAAGTTACTCAGCTCCGCCGAATCATTGCCAATCGTCCCAGCATCCCAAGCCCCACAGTCCTCCTCGCTTCGAGGTGGACGTAAAAGATGACTCTCTGAAGCAACGGATAGCCGAGCTGGAGGTGGAAATGGCTCGCCTCAAACCCCGTTCGGGACCTATCAATGTCAGGAGCACTTCGTGCACTCATGAAGAGAGCGAACGAGGGATTTCGTTCAATGAGCTTGCGACCCGTTCTCCTGTTGCTCGGCAAAGTTTGGGTGATGCCCAAAGTGGTGTGGCGATATCATCGAGTGGAGCGTCCGTCGGCGCAACTGTCAGGAGCAGTGCCGAAGATACGTCTCAGTTCGCCGGCTTAGGGACGAGCTCCGGGGTCAAGCACCGACGTTCCCGGGTATCTTTGAAGCGGAACATCCCTGCGCCTAGGAGGCACTGAAGATCTCTTGTTCTTCAAGTTTTATAATTTGTCCAAGTGTTACGAGTGGGCTTTGTAGTTTTGGCTTTTCAACTTGTATTCTTCATTGTAAAGAAGGGCACCGCCTTGTACTGTCTTCCCATACTTAATTGAAATGAGGCTTTTTTCTTTCTTGGACTTGTGCATTTTTGTCAGGCTTGTGTCGTTGTATTACTCGTTACTATCTTCATCGTGCCGAGGTCCCAAAGCAAGATATTTGCTCATTTGGTCTTCGGTGCCAAGAGCGTTCGGCGAGGATTGCCGAGGGCCAGAGCAAGATTTTTGCTTGTTTGGACGTCGGTGCCAAGAGCGCTCGGCGTGACTTGCCGAGGTCTCAGGGCAAGACTTTTGCTCGTTTGGGCGTCGGTGCCAAGAGCGCTCGGCAAGGAGTGCCGAGGTCCAGAGCAAGATTTTTGCTTGTTTGGGCATCGGTGCCGAGAGCGCTTGGCAAGGCGCACCGAGGTCCCAGAGCAAGATTTTTTGCTCGTTTAGGCGTCGGTGCCAAGAGAGCACTCGGCAAGGAGTGCCGAGCACCGCTTCGAATCTCCTAACTCGTGAATTTGTAAGAGTGAACTTCTTGCAGTGGAGAGCAGCCTCTTGGAGGGATATTTCAACTTTAAACGAACCATAAGAACCAAATGTTAGCTCCTCCAAGTCTTTGCATCTGCCTATTGCCTTCGAAAGTGTTTTGAGGTTTTTCGATTTATGAAGCAAATTTGCAGGACTCTCAAAGCTGGGCATTGGTCGACAATATACGAGATTCTAGAGGTGATTTCATAGTCCAGTATTTGATCAAGGACGAGGTATGTCGCAGATTTTCGACTCCGCTTCGTGATAAAACTAAGAATTGTCCAGGCTGGGAATACACCGAAGCCTTTAACAAGTTCATGTTTGAAGATGATATCTCTTGAGGAAACACAAAGAATATAGCAAATTCATATTAATGAATTCATATCAATGACCTTCCAACCACGCGGATCAAGAGACACAGTGTACCAAGACTAGCATACAAATGGCAGACCTAGCATCAGCTTCTCCCATATTTAGTATAGTTGTAGGAACTTCATGCGCGACGGGGGCGTGCATTCCGACGGTTGAGGGAGCAGTTTCGAATGGCGAACCACTTCTAGTTCGCTTAAGAGCGAGCCTGCGAAGCGGAGTCGAGCCAAGTGTTGGACTCCGAACTCGTCGTTTGAGTATGTTTCAACGGTTGTGGGTGCAGTTCCGAATGGCGAACCACTTCTAGCTCGCTTAAGAGCGAGCATGCGAAGCGGAGTTGAGCCAAGTGTTGGACTCCAAACTCGTCGTTTGAGTATTTTTCAACGGTTGTGGGAGCAGTTCCGAATGGCGAACCACTTCTAGCTCGCTTAAGAGCGAGCCTGCGAAGTGGAGTCGAGCCGAGTGTTGGACTCCGAACTCGTCGTTTGAGTAAGAGAAATTAAAAACAGAGAGATGTACACAATCACGAAAAGTATGGAAAAAAGAAGCTTTTTATTGATAACTACCCAGTCGGCTGCTTCTAAGTTGCAAGCCGCTATTACATTGGAGAAATAAGGAAGCAAAATGCAAGTGAAAGGAAAAAAACGGTTCGACATATGAAGGTGCTTAGAGAGGCACTCATGCGCTCTCCTGGTACTTCAATAGATGGTCGGCATTCCAAGTCCTAGGAATCTCTCTGCCTTCAAGATCTTGTAGGGTCCCTCCCAATTCGGAGCTAGCTTACTCTTCTGGCTGGGAAGGAGATAGCTAGTTTTCTAAGGACTAAGTCCCCTTCTTTGAGATTGGTTGGTCGGACCCTTTTGTTGTAGGCTAACTCGATCCTCCTCCGATAGTTTTGTTGGCAAATTGAAGCTCTTTCCCGTAGCTCATCAATCAAGTCCAAGTTTGCCCGAAGCTCTCTAGCGTTCTGTTCTTCTTCATAGGCCATGAGGCAAGGAGAGGGTAGTCCAACTTCCAAGGGGATCACATCTTTGGACCCATAGGTGAGGTTGAATAGCGACTCACCTGTGGGGGTCCGCTTCGTAGTGCAGTAGTTCCACAGTACGTTGGGGAGCTAATCCACCCATAAGCCTTTGGTCGCCTTATCTAGCCTTTTCTTGATACCAGAGAGGATCTGTCGGTTGGCATTTTCCACTTGGCCATTTGTTTGAGGATGGGAGACGAAAGAGAAGCATTGCTGAATGGCGAGGCCTTCATACAGAGATCGGAATGCCGCCCCTATAAATTGTGTTCCGTTATCAGTTATCAGGACCCGAGGCACCCCGAACCTACAGATGACGTTCTTCCAGAAGAACTGAAGCACTTTGTTCTCAGTGATTGTAGCTAAAGGCTCAGCCTTTATCCACTTTGAGAAGTAGTTGATCGCCACGATTAAGAACTTGAGCTGTTCGGTAGCCGGTGGAAACGGGCCGAGCAAGTCCATCCCCCACATTGCAAAAGGAATTGGACTTAAGAGGGAGGTGAGTTGTGCTTGGGGTAGGCGACAAACGTTGGAGTACTTTTGACAAAAGCTGCATTGCCGGACATGCCATTCGGCATCTTGGAGGAGAGTTGGCCAGAAGTATCCATAGTTCAACACCTTTCTGGCGAGAGACCTTGACCCTGAATGTGCTCCGCCTATACCTTCGTGGAGCTCTTGTAAGGCATATGTTGCTTCTTCCGAGGAGAGGCACCACAAGTAGGGTCTGCCGTCTACTTGGGTGTAGGAGCATTTGTTCAAGACCCCCTCAACAAGGGTGTACCACTCCGCTCTGGTTCGGACTCTGCGAGCTTCCTTTGGGTCTTCGGGGAGGAGTCCATCCCTTAGAAATTCTATCAGAGGTTTCATCCAGTTGTCTTGAAGTTGGACGGGCAGCGACTTTATTGAGTCGGGAGTTTTATCTTCTATGCTCAGTCTGAGGAGCACTTCAATCAGGATGGTCTGCTCGAGACCTTGAAGGGAGGAAGAGGCTAGCTTGGGAATTTTCTTCTCTGGGGATTCGCTGAATTAGAGCCTCTTCGAATGAAGCCATGAGATTTTGGACCTTGGCTAGGTACTTAGCCATTCGGTCATCTCTTGCCTTATACTCACCCAAGACTTGATTCACGACCAGCTGCGAGTTGCTAAATATCCGGAGGCGTTGTGCCTGTGCCTTGCGAGCCAAACCGAGGTCGGCTATAAGTGCTTCATACTCCGCTTCATTATTGGAGGTTTTAAAGTTGATGCGTAAGGAGTATTGGAGAACGAAATCATCTGGGCCTGCCAGAATGACCCCGGCTCCACTTCGCTCGGTGCAAGAGGATCCGTCTACATATACCGTCCTGAGAGGAGGCCCCTTTGCTGCTTGGCTAACCTCTGGGATAGTGCTCTCAATAATGAATTCAGCCAAGGCTTGAGCCTTGATTGCGGTCCGAGGCTGGTATGATATGTCATGCTGACTCAACTCGATCGACCACTTCATCAGCCGGCCCGAGGTCTCAGGTTTTTGCAGAACATGCTTAAGCGGCTAGTCGGTAAGAATGACCACCGAGTGGGACTGAAAATAAGGACGAAGCTTCCTAGCTGCCATAACCAAGGCGTACGCCATCTTCTCCAGCCTTGGATAGCGGAGCTCGGCATCCCAAAGTACCTTGCTCACGTAGTAGATGGGCTTTTGAGCCTTGTCTTCTTCCCTCACCAGGACGGCACTGAGGGTTTGTTCGGAGGCAGCTAAGTAGAGGTAGAGTGTTTTCCCGGGGATAGGCTTGCTGAGAAGAGGGGGTTGACTAAATAGGCCTTCAACTGATCGAACGATTCTTGTTGCAGTTGGCCCCATTCGAAGCCCTTAACCCCCCTGAGGGCTTTGAAGAAGGGAAGACACTTCTCCTGACTTGGACAGAAAGCGCCCTTTGGCTGGGAGGCATCCCGTGAGTTTCTGGACCTCTTTCATATTTTTGGGAGGAGCCATGTCCAAGATGGCTTTGATTTTCTCGGGATTGGCCTCAATTCCTCTTTGGCTGACCATGAAGCCTAGGAATTTTTCGGACGAAACCTCGAACGCACACTTGTTCGGGTTGAGCCTTATGTCATGTTTCCTCAATACATCGAATGCCTCCTGCAGATCGGCCACGTGATCGGCCCCATGGATGCTCTTGACCAGCATATCATCAACATATACTTCCATGTTTCGGCCAATTTAGTTCTAAAAACTTTGTTGACAAGGCATTGGTAGGTCGCACCTGCATTCTTCAACCCGAAGGGCATTACCCTGTAGCAGTAGAGCCCCTGATCGGTGACAAAGGAGGTCTTCGGAATATCCGGGGGGAACATTCGGATTTGGTTATACCCGGAGAAGGCGTCCATGAAGCTAAGCAACTCATGATCCGAAGTGGCGTCAATCAGGGTGTCGGTGCTTGGGAGAGGGAATGGATCTTTAGGGCATGCCTTGTTCAGGTCCGTGAAGTCGATACAAATCCTCCAACTCCCGTTAGACTTCTTAACCATAACAACATTGGAGAGCCATTCGGAGTAGTTGACTTCTTGGATGAACCGGGCCTTAAGGAGCTTGTCCACTTCTTCCTTGATAGCATGTTGGCGCTCAGGGGCGAATTTGTGCCTTTTTTGTTGGACCCGTTTGGACCCCAAAGCAACACTCAAGTGGTGGACGAGGAGCTCTTCGGAGATTCCTGGCATGTCGGCAGCCGACCATGCAAAGAGGTCGCGGTTCTTTCTGATGCATTGGACTATGTTGGAACATAGGGCAGATGGGAGGATCTTGCTGATGAGGAACTTGTGGTTCGGATCTTGCTCGGAGAAGAACACTTCCTCCAATTCATCCACCGGTTCGGACATTGGCCGGACATTCTCTTGGGGAATCTCAAAAGTTTCGAGGGAGAGGACTGGACCCCCGATGGAGGTCATGTAACACTTTCGGGCCATCTCTTGGCTACCTCCTACTTCCCTGACTCCTGCCCTGGTGGGGAATTTCATTTTGAGATGATAAGCCGACGGGACGGCCTCTAGAGCAGCTAGGCCAGGTCAGCCTAGAATCACATTATAAGCAGCGGGGACATCGACGACCATGAAGTCCATCGGCTCCGTTCGGGTAGTAGGAGTTTTGCCAGCGGTTACGTCGAGGGTGATTACCCCTTCGATAGTCACTGGCACTCCCGTAAACCCGTGGAGTGTGTAGCCGACGGGCTTGAGCCTGTCCCAAGATAGCTTGAGTCCTTTAAAAGCAGCGAGGAAGAGGATGTTAACGGAGCTACCATTGTCCACCAGTATCCTCTCAACTTTAAAATTCGCCATATGGAGGTTGATCACTAGGGCATCACAATGGGGGGTTCGGACACCCTCAAGGTCTTCATCTGAAAAAGTGACCGGTACTTCAAGGCCTTTGGAAGGGGGCATGCCATGTACTGAGTTGACCTCCCTGATGAAGGCCTTTCGAGAGGAGTTGGAGGTGCCCCCCATAGGACCTCCATGAATGAGATGCAGAATGTGTTCCTCTTCGAACTCGGGAGTTTCCTCGTGCCTTTTAGGACGTTTGTTCGTCCCCCTTGGGGGAGGAGGAAGATCGATCCGGTCCTTCCTCACAAATTTAGATAGCTGCCCCCTTTGGATGATGGCCTCAATTTCGTTCTTCAAGGCCCAACAATCATTGGTGTCGTGGCCATGGTCCCGGTGATAATGGCACCACTTCTCTTTGTCCTTCTTCTTGCCTGGGGTATTCATCTTCGGGGCAGGAGGTATAACTCCTTCCTTCTCAACCTCCATGAGAATAGTGGAAATGTTGGCGTTAAGAGGAGTGAACTTCTCGAACCTGGGAGGAGGGCGGTGCTGGCCGCCGTTGTCTTTCTGGAGCTTCTTGGCTAGGGAGGACCGAAGGCTGGAGTTAAGGACATTCAATTAGAAGGCTGCTGCAGCGAGTGACTGGTCAAGGGAAGCGATGGACCTAGCTTCCGCGGTGAATCTTTTCACATAGTCTTTGAGCTTCTCACCCTTCTTCTGGTTGAGGTAGAGTAGCGAGATGCTGGTCTTCTCTGTGCGGCGGCTACTTACGAAGTGGGTGACGAAGAGGGTCTCAAATTGTTCAAAGAAGAATATGGAGGATGGGGCGAGGCGAGAGTACCACTCCCAAGCGGGACCTTTGAGAGTGGCCAGAAAGGTTTTGCACAATAGAGCGTCGGAAGCTTGGTGTATCAGCATGAGGGTCTTGAAGCGCTCGATGTGGTCTACAGGATCTGATTCCCCAGAGTAAGTCTCGAACTATGGGGGCTTGAAGCCTATGGGAACGGGCGCCTCCATGATTGTTCGAGAGAAGGGAGGTCGGCTCGGAAGGAGGGTCCTTCCTCTAAGCTCCTCTTCCTTGTCTAGCTGACCAAAGCACCTCTCCATTTCTTGGAGACGACAGTAGACGGTTTCATCCCTTCGACGGTAGCCAAATGAGCCTATGGACTCGTACGAAGGGGAGCGGGGTCTACGACGACAGTAGCTCGGGGAGTGACGAGGACTAAGGTCATGATGGCGGTTGCTAGGAGCTAGGGGAGGAGTTAGGGACCGATGGTGAGGACTTCGGACCGGAGGAGGAGTGGGGACCCCCTGAGCACTGTTGTTGTTGGGTCGGAGATTGAGGGCTTGCAAGATGGTTGCCTGGAATTGCTGGAATTCGGCATGGGTGATAGGATCATTATCATCCCTCGGGGGTTGCCGACCAGTAGGGGAGCGAGGCCTTCTTCTATGGTGCTCAGGGGACGCTCTCCATCTTCGGTGGGGAGGAGACCTCCTATGTTCTCGGCGATGAGGAGATCGCTCATTTGGTCATTGTTGACGGGAGACTCCCTATCGGGCCCACCTTTCATTCAAACGGTGGCGAAGATCCTCTTCTTTATGCCAATTGTTGAGGGTGTTGCAGAGGTCATCGGAGGCCCGGGAATTGTGAGATGCCATGGAGTCGGTAGAAGGGTTGTGCACGGAGACGTGGTCATGTTGGAGAGGTTGTTTCTGAGGATTGGGATGGGAGCCCCCCGCACCGGCATTCTGAGGCCCAGTTTGACCGCGAGGGGGTTGAAGATTCTGAGGAGGAGGTTGATCCTACTGCGGGGCCTGATCAGGTTGAGAAGGGGGTCCCGTTGGCTGGACGGTTTGGAGGGGATCTCCTGCTGTTGAGGAGGAGTAGGTCCACGGTTGGACCCTCTAGATCTCATTTTTCGGGGAGGCATTTTTCGGGGAGGCATGGCTGGAGATGATCTTAACCAAGGGGAGAGGAAGGATCTTTATTTGTGGGTTCCCAGACGGCGCCAATCTGTTGCTGCTAAATCTGGTGTGGGGGCAAACAGATAGAATTTGTGGATTCTTAGGAAAACCGAATTGCAAACCTGGAACCTTGCCACCGGATTTTGACCGTTGACTCCCGCCGTTCACCTGCAAAAAGTGTGAGACACCAGGGTTGATCCCGGCGATGCACCCTCCGATGCTCAAGTCAATGACCAGAAAAGATTATGAAAGAGCGTAAACTGACAAAAGATTGATTACCTCTTAATGGTGGTGGATGGGGGGTATTTATAGCCACCTTTGGGATTAGTTTAGGAATGAAATCCCTAATTCCCCGTGAAAGGATAGAGTGAATCAGGGCCGTTGATTTAATACAATAAGAAATTCTAATTCTATCCAGCTGGACTGGGTTTCGTGCGGGTTGGGACCCGCACCCAATTAAGGCGGATCCGTTCGTGGGTTATTGGGCCTTTGTAGAAAAGACCCAGTACCCATCACAGACCCGTCTATAGGTGAATTTACCATTTTACCCCCAAGCTTTAAGATTCGTGCTCAATTTGGACGGTTCCGATTTAGCCCTATTTTTAGCCATATCAGCACCTATAACAAGATTCATCATTTATATTCTCATAATTAATTTACAAACATTTTCCTTTTCCATACTTTCCACCATCATTGCTCCACTTTTGGTGAGAGCACTTATTTTTCTTATTTGAGCCATATTGGTTGTACCCACCTCAATTTTTTGGATTATAACGACCACGACCACCCTCATAAGTGCTAGCATTTGCTTAAGGAAATGTCTTGTTTGCATTCGCTTCAGGGAATGGTTTTGAGCCAGTTTGGTGGGACTGATGGGTTTTAAGCAAAAACTCATTGTTTTGTTCAACAATAAGGAGACATGAAATAAGTTGTGAATATTTTTCAAAATCCCTTCTATGGAATTACTGCTGCAAAAGCATGTTTGATGCATGAATGGTTGCGAATGTTTTCTCTAATTTTCAGTAATATTATCTTCACATAACCTCAGTTGGTAGACAATTTTGAACCTTGCAGAATTTTACTCATTAACAGTTTTGAAATCTTGCAAGCACGAATGTATACAACCATAATGAGCCTTTAGGAGTGTCACAGTCTTTTGGTTGTCATACCTCTCTTATAAATTTTTCCACAACTCAGCAAGGTCTTTCACCCCCAAAATATTCAGATTTCAACCTTTCATGAAGGTGATGACAAAAAAATATCATTGCGTTTGCACGATATTGTTGGGATGTTTTATTTCCCTCTTTGATGGTGTTACCAAGGTTCATCACATTCAAATGGATTTCAGCATCAAATACCCAACTCAAATAGTTATTGTCTGAAATGTCAAGTTTCGTGAGATTTGACATGTTGAATAACTCAACAATACAAAACTAGTAAACTTTAGAATACAATAATATAATACAAAACAAGATGATAAACATGCAAAATAATGAAAAATAATAAATAATACTCATTTTCACGAAACCACAGGTTTGAGTTATAATTTTAAAGCTTCAAACTCCAAATATATATCTATATAATAAAACACAAAGAAAGCTTTCAAGTCACTCTCCTTCAATCCCCCCAAAAATCAAAAGTCCACATCTAACCTCACAAAACACATTTTCCCTCCCAAAAGTTCTCCCCCAAAACTCAAATTCAAATTCCCCACCCAAAACAACTTCTTTATTTATTTAATTATCTCTCTCTCTCTCTCTCTCTCTCTCTTTTCTCTTCAAAAAAAATTAAGAGAATGAAAATTTTAAAAAATTTTAAAAACTAAAAAACTAAAAATTTAAAAAATTTAAAAACTTTAAAAATAATTCAAAAAAATCAAAAGAATAAAAAACTTATAAAAAATTATTAAAAAATATATATTTTTTAAGAGAATGAAATTTTTTTAAAAATTTAAAAAATTAAAAACTAAAAAACTAAAAAATTTAAAATTTTAAAAACTTTAAAAATAATTCAAAAGAATGAAAAGAATGAAAAACTTATAAAAAATTATAAAAAAATAAAAATATATTTTTTTTAAAAAAAATATTTAAAATTTTTGAAATTTTAGAAATTTTTAAAATTTTTAAAAAAAATTTTAAAAATTTGTTTAACCTTTTAAATTTTAAAAATTAAAAATTTTGAAAATATGAAAAATTTTAAATTTTGAAATTTTGAAAATTTGAAAATCTCAAAGGAAATCCAAATCCAAATCCAATGTCAAACCCCAATCAAGAGGTTGTCGCCAATATCCGATCCGCTGCTGATTCCGTATCGGTGACTCCCCTTCACCAAATCGAACGCGAATATAAAGCGACTCCGTATCGGCGACTCCCTTCCATCGAATCGAGAGCCTCTATATGTGATGCGACGACTCTAATTTCATTACATTAACCGAATTCTCATTCTAATTTTTATTTTTTTGTGTGTAGGGGATTACTCAATTTTTTGCTGACTTGAATTTTGTGTGTGCATGGGATTTAAGTTGAGAGATGTATTATTGTTTTATTTTTGGGTTTAAAAATTTTTAATTTGGTGATTTATTTGATGAGTTTTTTTATTTGTTTTTATTTAAGGTGTACGCAAGTGAGATGGATTATTTTGTGGCCTCAATTTGAGCTTCCAAACCATAGCAGAATAGGTAAGTTGACTAGCAACCTAAAATAACTTGGCAAATATGCAACATTAATTTATTTACTACAAGAGAAAATACAATCGTGAAGTGTTCCCTTCACTGATTATTAGAAACCATGGATAACATAACATATAAGATCTTTTAGTGTATGTTTGGATATAAAGGATTGGCATGACTAGAGTTTACCAGTGAAGGGTGCAAACCCTCCACTCAAGAAAGACAGCTAAAGTAAATTTGTTATTTATCCATTTTGATTGTTTTTTATAAAGGTGCAATGGGAAGACAAAGTGGAGATAAAAGAAATGATTAGCTTGGATTAGAGTTTTTAGAACTTCATGTATTTCATTTTGGTTGAAATAATAATAAGAGGTATTTCAATTGCAAACTGAGTCTCAGAGATACCTTCACACATGCGCTTGCATTACCATTGTATTTAGACATGCTCATAGTGGTTATGGGATTAGAATAAGCTCTATAAAACCTATATGATCATGTTCTTGCATAACTATTACAAGCATCTAAAAATGATGCTGAAGTTAAAAAAAACTCTATGCAGTGTTTCAAACAAACTATATGCATTCCAAGTAAGTTCAAGCTAATGATCAAGAAGGTGATGGTTGAGCTTAAAGGTAGATATACTGATTTCTCATATAATAAGTTTGCTACTTCAATTAATTTGCTGGACCTCCAAAACTATTTTATATAATCAAATCAGGTGCACCGTTCCGAAGACGTGTCGTAGGCACGTGTCAACGGGCAAACCTAGTATAAATATATATATATATAGAGAGAGAGAGAGAGAGAGATAGATAGATAGATAGATAGATAGAGAGAGAGAGAGAGAGAGAGAGAAACAGAGAGTGAGAGAGTAATGTGAGCCTCATATTTGTATGAGAAAATTTTTCTCATACAAAGTGATTATATTCACTTGGTGGATACATTATGTGCGTCCAATTTGTGGTTCGATTTGTATTACTGTTGAAATCGTTCATTTTTTCACCACAGTGGTTTACAGTGATGCCGCTATTCCCAATAGTAGCATCATTTGCACTGTTGTCGCTATTGGTGATAGTGGCAACAGGCGTTCGCCCGCTTTGCACCAAAAGTCCGTTCGCAACCAAAACCAAAGATTTCACACCCACACCCACCCACACACCCACACACACACACACACACACACACACACACACATATAGTTTTAGTTAATTTAGAACTTCAAGTTCAATTATTTCCAGATTTGTTATACTTAAACTTCAGGTTTAAGGAATCTACAATGCATGTTCAGATTAACTTATATAATTAAAATTATTTGTAAGCATATAAAAAAAATATCCAAACAAACTAATGAACAACGAATGTGGACAGAAACTAGTATAGTACATAATATAATACTGGATTGAAAGCCCAAAATATCAGCCAAAAATTAGAACATTCGTGCCGATAATGTATTATAAAATTGAAAGAAATATTGAGAGAACATAGAAAATAGAAATCCCAAAACTTCAGTTTCATTCACGTTGATACGCCCTCTATTTATAAGCTTACTTGATATAGATAATTGAATACAACAATTATAATATAAATAATTATATCACTTACAACATATGTTACAAAACTCACATTTAAAGCTTACTAGTATAATGTAAGTGCGATGTACATCTACAAAAAGTAAAGTCATCAAATTAAATGAATATATATTAAATAAGAAAAAAAATAGTTTATATTTGAATGTTTTGATTTGGGCTACACGTGCGGTACACATTTATATTTGTTGGATATAGTTTGGACATATATTATACGTGTTTATATAGTTACAAAGTTAGGGTTTGTTTATTACAAACCCCAACTCTTCCATTAAAATAGTAGAGATGTTGTTCTGAAACTCTTCATATGATGAATATAAATGAATGTCTATAGTTTTCATCCACTCTCATGTATTTACATGAAATATAAGATAGAGAGAATGTGAGGAGTTGTTTTGAGTAAGTATATTTTAATTATTTTAAAAAATGAAAAATAGATAAATTGTAAGGAAGAGAAAGGATGTTTAGACCGGTCAACATAAGAGAATAACGGTCAAACTGATCAAAATTTTACGTCGTTAATGCTGAAACAGCGAACCATAAAAAATTTACGCGTATAGTGCACCAAATCATAAAAAAAGATATAGGTATAGTTATTTGCAAATTAGTTAAATATGGGTAGCTTAGTGAAAATTACCCTTAGTTTTAAACAGATTTCTAACATATAACATGTTCAACATAAATAGTCATATTGCATGTTAGGGCATGTTTGTTTGGCTTGAAGTGGATGGAGAGACTTTAAATCATTGTTCCATGGTTTGTCTGGATGGAAGTGGGCTGGATTTTGTTTCCCCACATTTCCAAATAGTAGCCAAACAGTAGCCAAAACAGGCTTTATAAAATCCAGATTAAAGCAATGGATTTCGGCCGAAGTCCACTTTTCATGATTTTTTTTTCTCTCTCCTCACCCTCTATAATCACCTTTATTAT